>CM043707.1:9568187-9632618 GCA_023969325.1 Oryzias curvinotus | reverse complement strand
ACTTTACAATTTACAAAATGTAAAGAACTACTGTGAAGTGATGTATACTGGCACAGAAACGTTAATGATATGAAACACTTTGTGGTAGTACTTTTCACTTTGAAAAGTGCTAGGTACTTCCATAAAGTTCTGTATATCGGCATAAAAACTTTGCTGAAATGCAACTTTTTGCAGTAGTACTTTACAATGAACACAGTGTATAGTACTACTGTAAAGTGTTGTATATCCGCACAACAACTTTGCTAGTATGCAACACTTTTGTTTTATATCGTTGCAAAATTGTTGCAGATATGCAACACTTTGCGGTAGTTTACATAGTGTAAAGTACTACCGTAAAGTATCTTATATAGTTGCAAACCAGCTTTTTTCCGTGTCAGAATCTGTTGGATTTTAATTGCATTAATGGTTAAACAGTTACGGTAGTTGAAAAATGTCAACACTGCAGCAAAAGAAGGGTTAACCTAACCCAACCTTGGTTTCTAGCTGAAATTAAAACTTAAATTATTAAGAAGGTCAAAATGAAAAGACCAACAGCAGAGTATAAAAATTTACTTTAAACCAAACTTCTAAGTTTTTTTAGTTTCTTTCACCAAGTTAAACTATGTCCACATTCAAATGAACTGGGACTGATTTGATTTACGATGAGCTTCAAACAGGAAGTCTAAATGTTACTTCTTGGCTGTTACGCAAGATCCTGCTGTCGTCCCAAAAGCAGAGAGTTTGTGGGTACAGACAGATGACAATAAAGGACATAAATTTGAAACAAATAAAACCTCGACCGATCAAAAGCAATAATGTAAAAAAACTAGGCTACTTAAAATCTATTAGCTTTAGCCTTTTGGACAGTATGGCTAAAAGCCTCAAATAAATTTAAGCATGAATAAAGTGCTTTGTCAAAAATGGTCCTACATTGGGCAGGGGAGTTGCCTATTTTGAACCCAAACAGTTATTTTCTTAGCAAACATTTGAGTTTGTTAACTTCTTTCTTTTGGAACAGAACTAAACAAGTCACTTTGGTGTTTTTGTGTTGTTTGTGTGAATGTGTTTGCGTGCGATTCTCCCGCTTTCCAGGTTTGTCGCGAGTTTCAGCGGGGCAACTGCGCCCGTGGCGAGACGGACTGCCGCTTCGCGCACCCCAGCGACAGCCCCATGATCGACACCAGCGACAACACAGTCACGGTGTGCATGGACTACATCAAGAGCCGCTGCTCCCGCGAGAAGTGCAAGTACTTCCACCCTCCGGCCCACCTGCAGGCCAAGATCAAGGCAACCCAACACCAGGCCAACCAGACAGCTGTGGCGGCCCAAGCTGCCGCCACAGCTGCAGCCATGGTGAGAGCGACACCTGTCCTGTAGTCTCTCCGAATTGATTTGACAGGGTTTCTGCTTTTTCTGACAAATGAACTAGTTTGGATGATTCTGTTTCACACATTGACTGTACGTATGAACAGGACTGAGTGACCCCCATTCCAAACAGGAAGTGCCCACTGGCTCCAAGAATCCCATCGACGTCTATAGAGAAATACACAGCTTAATGTTTTTTGTCTGTAGTTCAAGTTATTCAAGTTATAAACTGACCAACCAGATGGCTAAACAGAAAAAGATGGCCTCACGTTGAACATTAAAAATGATTGATAGGTTTTGTGTAGCCCTCTGTTAAGTTAAGTAATAGGAGAGTGGACTTCCTACAAACTCACTCCTGATTGGCCATTAACCATTTAGGGGAAACCATATAGTGTTTACAAATAAAAAAGTGGGTTGTCGCGTACCTGATTGGCTTTTCAGCCATTTTAAGGTCAGTTCTTCCACTAGACCCTTTCATGCTGTTGCCAGCAACACGAAACAACACGTTCTTTGACGTACCGCAACTCTTTCCAACAGATTCTTACTTCACTAGTGTCAACTGTAAAGTACTACCATGAAGTTTGTATATTACCACAAATCTGTTACAGGTATGCAACATTTTGTGGTAGTTCTTTACGTTCTACCATAGAGTGTTGTGTATCACCACCAACCTGTTGCAGATAGGCAACATTTTGTGTTAATATATGCAACACTTTGTGGTAATAATTAGACTTTGTAAAGTATAAAGCACTACCATAAAAAGTAGCACATTGCAGTAAAACCTGCAGTTGCCGATACACAATGCTTTACAAATACTACTACCGTAAGGTAGAGTATATCGCTGTTAACCTGTTGTAGATATGCAACACTTTGTGGCAGCACCTAACACTTTGTAAAGTATAAAGTACTACCGTAAAAAAGTTGTACTTTGCAGCGAACCTGCAGTTGCCGATACACAACACTTTACAAATAGTACTACTGTAAAGTGAAGATATTGGTGTTAACTTGTTTCAGATATGCAACACTTTACTGTGGTATTTGCAGCACTTTGTGGTAGTATATGCAACTCTTTGCCAACGTACTTTACACTGTGTAAAGTGTAAAGTAGTTCTGTAAAGTGTGGTATATTGCTGCAAACACTTCACCTAAATTACTACCGTGCAAACATGTCCTTTTTCATATCCTAAAGTACTACCGTAAAACGTTGTGGTACAAGTGAAATTGCAAGTGTAGAGCAACTTAATCAAGGTAGGGGCGTGGCCTTCCAAAAAGCTCACTCCTGATTGATGAGGGTGGTTGCCATGGAAATAATGATCGACTCGGACTAATCACTCTTTACTGACATTGTCTGGCTCCAACATGGCGGCGTCCGTATTGTGAAAAAAATTTGTGACTGAATTGACTTAATTTCGTCGGAGCCAGCAGTCCAGTCCAGTTCTCACATACAGTCAATGGTTTCGTAGTGTTTTTTTATTTGCTTTCGATTTCTCGCAGGATAGCAAAATATATCTGACATCTCCCGTTTTTATTATTTTCATAGTGAAAACACAGACAGCCACACAGCTTAATGCACATATTTATGGAATAACAATACTTTTGGTTTATTTCCTCGCACATCATTAAATGTGGAGCCCTGCTTTATTACTCTCTAAAACAGTTATCTGTATTAGAGCCGTGTTTTAGAGTTTTAGAGCCGAATGAGAACTGAAGCATGCCCACCTCTGCTGGCCTTTTTTTTTTCTTTTCTTCTCCTGACGGACCCAAAGAGCTGCAGCTGAGAGCAGAACCAGCTCCAGACAGAACTGAAGTCATTAGCCAACGCTGCGAGAACGATCCGCTGTTATCTCACTGCAGTCCTCTCATTGTCCAATGCCCTTGGTGCATTCAGAGACAATGTGCTGCCCCCCTCCCCCCCGCTCCCCCTTCCCGCCTCCCAACCGCCTTTCTCAGTGATAAGTGTGCTTCTCTGCAGATCACTGCAAATTGAATTATGGATGAATCCAGCATCGGAGGGGGGGGGGGGTTACAACCCTCTTCTACTTTTACTTTGAAAGGCTCACTTTGAAATTAAGCAGGTGGAAATCCAGACAGGTAGAAACCCCTCTCCCCCAACCAAAAAAAACACAAGCAACAAAAAACCTCTGAGTGGCTTCTTCCGATCGAGGCTTCGCACTTGCACGCCTCGCACCGCATCAATGTGCTTGACTGACTTCCCTTTCCCTCCATGGCATGGGCATGCTTGACGCACTTTCCTCCTATTGGCTGGCTCCATCGCTGCTTGTCGCTCTCTTTACCAAACTTCCACGGCTGCTTTCTAAACCTGCTGGAGCTCAACAGGGTTTGTTCCTCCTGGAATACTCCGATTCACCGGCTGACCTCCAGTTGGTGCTGGAGGTTAGGAGGGTCAACCGTAGGACGACCAGTTGTTTAGTCAGCACCTTTAATCCAATTTTCCTTCAGGAGTTAGCCGTAAGCCAAAGCCCATTTTCCTCCAGCCGTAATACCTGATGCAGGGCGCCAAATCCATTTTTTTTTTTCTTAAGTAAATCAGATAGAGTGCTGATAGTCTCAGCGTCAGATCATATTACCCAGATGATGCTGTTCTTCTTCATGTGTTTGCTCACCGCGCCGCGACCTTCTCTGCTTCTCACGGACCGTGTCCCATCGGAACTAACCCGCTCTGCATCAGCGATGCAGGAACCAGTCCTGTCAGGCTTTAGGGGAACCCGGAGGCGTGTGCATGGACCCCGAACAGCGCGGCGCTCATCACATCCATGTCATGTTTTTTGCTTTGAAACCCCCTCCAGCAGCCACATTCAAGGTCATGCAAAAATAAACAGAGCTCCACATTCTAGGTCCACACTGAGTTTTCTTCAGTGCTGCAAAAACGTGTTCAACTTCTGCACACATTAACCCAACAGGTATTATTTGATCCATATAGAATCACATGATGAGGTATTTTCCTCTTTAAAATAAAAAAATTTGACTTTATTTGAGATCTTTGAGAGAGCAAGTTATCCAAAAATGTTTACAAAACACCTTTAATCCCTTGTTTTGGAGTTAATACAGTTTTTTTTGTTTTTTTAAATGAAGGTTTCGTCTCACAGCTGCTTGACAAAAACTACAAACAGTGGGTTTGTTGTCTCTCTTTTGCTACGTACACACCGGGGGCACGTGATGCACGTTCAAGAACGCGCTTTGAGCGTACGGTGTTCACGCTGGACCATCGGTACCCGATACTAGCGCATGGACTTACTGTTGGAAGAGCCTTGGTGCCAAATGTGGAAGCGGCGCAGATCTGGTGAATCTCGCTCCGGGCTTTTTCTGTCACCGCTCCATTCCGACATATGAAAGACTTGGTGGAACAAACCACAATGACTTTTATCTCTATGATCAATTTTCAAACGGTTGGTACTTTCATGACGTAAAAAAGGACGTTATCCATACGTCAGTACCAAATTGGTCAAAGTTCAACCAGTTTAACTTTCAACACGCGTTTTAGACGCGTAAAGTCACAAGATTTCAGAACGCAGAAGCCCCAGATGTACGCGCGTTTACATTGATTTTTCATTGGAAGCCCGGTGTGAACGTAGCTTCAGAGGTCTCAAACGCCTCCAAAACATAAATGTGTGGTCAATTTTGAGGTTGTCCGGTCACAGCAGACCCAACTTTTAGCGATTTCATCCACTAATGTGAACCAGATCTTCATCACTGTTGTTTAGGAAGGCCCAAAATCACCTGGCACAGTTTCTCTGTAGATGCTAAGTAGCTGACGGACATCTTTGGTTCACGTTCCTCCTTCTTTTATGGGTTTTTGTTGTTGAGTAGATAAAGTTTTCAAACTTAGCAGATGTTCTTGCTCAGTACACCATAGTTTCTTGCTTGTTCTTAACCAAAAGTTAATGTAGAACCGTTTTTTTTTTTTTTTTTACTAATTCAGAAAGTAGCCGCGTTTCTTGGAAGTAAAGGAAACTGATTTTTTTGTTTATGTGCATGCCTGTTGTTTTGTATGTGGTATACTTGCATTCAGATTATTTTTTTGTTTTTGTTTTTTTCCTTCTCACCTATCCACAATGCAATGCTGTCCCCCATGATGCACCTCTGCTTGCTGTTACCTGTATGTTAATACGCTTGAATCCCATTGGCCCACTGCCATCATGTGCTCGCTGCCTGCTAATTAAAGACTCAGTCGACTGCCAAAGCAATGAAGCGACCCCTCGAGGCAACTGTAGACCTGGTACTTTGACCTTTCACCTTTTGCTTTGCATGTAGCTTCTTTAATTGTACTGTAGCCACTCACAGAATTTAATTTGGCTCTTCTGTTTTTTTGTGTAAGACACTTTAATGTGTAGATTTCTGATTGAATTATGCATTAATGAAGTAATGTTAAAGTAGTCTCCTTTTATGCCGATGACTGTTGTCTTATTGTCCTGCTGCGCTTAGACAAATGAACAGATACAAAACGTTGTGTTTGCACACAGTACAAACCTGCTGTGCTTCTGTTGTGTATGTGTGTGTGTGTCTCTGTGTGTGCATTGGTGGCTGTAAGGCGTTCCCCCACGGCGTCCTCCAGCCCCTACCAAAGAGACCAGCACTCGAGAAGAGCAACGGAGCCAGCTCCCTGTTCAGTCCCAGTGTTTTGCACTACCAGCAGGCTCTGGCCAACGCACAGCTCCAGCAGCCCGCTTTCTTTCCCACAGGTAAGAGCTCACGCAAAACCAGAAAAAAGTATTTGTGTACGCTTGCTCACTGGCAGTGAAATAACCCGTTTTTAATGGCAGGCTTATTTGAACAGGTAAAACAAGCACAAAATGCATGAATTGATTGTTAGACGGTCCTCTCCTCATTGTTACGAGTTGACGTTTGCCGGGTCAAAACCTCGGCTTCTACTTCAGATCTTCCTCAGGATTAAGTTCTGGAGTTTCAGGTCACTAGTACGCTCCTTCTCAGAGACACTCCTTGAGCTTGGTTTTTACTACAATTTGATCGAATTCGTGGTTCCTCTGGTGCAAGAAATCCTGCTCTAATGTGGCAGAAACAAAGCCCCAACCATCATGATTCCACCTCCATGTCTGCACTGCAAAAACAGGCCCCATAGAAAAAATAACATTTGAAAAATCCAGCTTAAAAAAGCAACAATTTCTTAATTTTAATAAAAATAATCCTAGTGAGCTAAAACACGTTTTCTTAAACTGGGATTATTTTGTTGTAGAAATAAAATTATTTTCTTGCTTTAAGGGTTTATTTACTTTCCTTAAGATTCTGTTTTTGCAGTGTGATGAGTTCGGGATGAGGTTCTTTTCCTCCCAACACAAAAATGGGTTCCCCAGCTCTCTCCAAAAATCCCTCGCTAAATAACTTCACATGGGAGGTTTTATGGTCCCTCCCAGCTGCTTGTGAGATCATTTGCATCCTGCTGAGAATTCTGGGCTGATATTCAGGATCCCTGAAGATTTAGGAGGTGAGGACTGCGGATGAAACCCCTGGAAGGAAGGATTTTAGCAGTTCAGGTTCAGCATTTAGTTTAAAAACCCAAGTCAGTTTATGACACTTTATTGTTTTTGTTCAAATAAACCGCCCACCTTTAAAACTAACTCGGTCTCCTGCCTCACAGCGACTGTCATAAAGGGGTCTTGCCGGCATGAAGGTGCCTCCCCTGAAGGCTGTTGTTTCGCTGTCGCATGATAACATTTCCAGCGTTCCCTGAATCCGCCGGATCGGGCGCCGCTCTCTTTGATCAGAGCAGAGATAGTGATATACGACCACGTCGGCGTGATGCATCTGCTCGCCTCGCGGTCAAAGCCGCTGCCCCCTCCCTCCTCAGGCCGCAACTCTGAAGGTCACGAGCCCCAATTCCAACGAAGCCGTTCCTTCTTCTTGCAGAAGAAGACGTAGCTTCGCAGTCGATCTCAGAGCAGTGCGGTAACCGATAGCAACACTCGTCCTTCCTCCTGCCTTTGTTGCTATTTGTCCCTCGTACGATCGCAGGCAGAGCTTCCTCACGCATGACTGCACGGCTGCTTCGACTTTCTGTAAAGTGAAGTAAATAAATGCTCCTCTGTTCATATTTGTGACTCAGTAAGTGATTTTCTGGATTTTGTGGCCTACAAAGCAAAAAGGAATTTTTTTAAATTACGTCATTTGTCCAGGACAACCAGAGTAAAGCAATAAAGTCCTGACATCAGCGGGTGTAAATAATTGGTAATAATTTGCTCTCTGTTTGAATGCATGAACTCATGAAGGGGAGGATCCGCTTGCTTTGCTACGCTGCTGATGCTGCAGCTGCAACAGCAGCTTTTAGACTTTTTTGGGGTTTTTTTTTGTTTTTTTGTCTTGTCTAACCTTGTTCTTCTCCTCCTCCTCCTCCTCCTCCTCCTCCTCAAATTAACCCACTGATTTCCCCCCCTCTCTCCCCCTTTTTGTCCCCCCTTTCCTGTCTTTTTCTCTGCATGATCACGACAGGGTCAGTCTTGTGCATGACTCCCGCTAGCGGTCTCGGTAGGTCCCGTTGTTTCTCTCACACACTTGGGGGGTGGGGTGGGGGTGTCTGCAGCCCTTACAGGTGAGACAAAAAAAAAAAAAAAAAAAACCTCCTCTGGGGTCTCCATTTTCATGTGTTTTTGGGTGGGTGGGTGGTTGAAGCTCCGGGTTTGACTGACTGTGGGGGTTTTTTTTGTGTTTTTTTTGTTTTTTTGTGTGTGATGTGTTCTTGTGCTTTGTGCTTTAGGGTAGCTTCTGTTTGCTGTGTTTTGATCAGGAAATTTAAATCAGTTTCCCAGAGAAATGATGGCGCCATTTGTCTCCCCGCCAAAATAAAACGCATCGTCTCGTTACCAATCAATAAAAACCTGTGGCTAAAGTAGCTCTACACCCATGATTCAAGGGTTGTTTTACATACATCATAGATCAAATTAAAGCTCCTTTCAATCCCTGTTTGTAGTGCTAGTAGTAGTTTTTATTTAGTCAATTTTAGGGTTTATTAACCTCTAAATTCGCCAAACATTTTTGTAATTTGTCAAAAACAAAAACCGACACATTTCCAAATGAACCAGTGCTAACTTTGAAATACTATCCACATGATATCTACATATATATATGATCATATTTGACCTTTAATGCATTAAAGAGCAATTTATTATGAAATTTGAGCTATTTTTGCTGCTTGTTTTCCTACCCAGACGTAAGGCGACTCGATCTCTGAGGCCCCGCCTTTCTCTCCTTATGGGGGCCGCCCATTTCATGACATCATCCTAAAGTCGACCTCAGCAAAAACTAAATCCGAACTTTTGCAGAGGCGGATGTGCAGATTGTGAGACAATTTTGTGGATTGGGAGGGGCTGGACTGGGTGCACAGCGTTTTAGATGCGTGAACGGATCCAAACACCACTTTGGGGTTGTTTTTTGTTAGAAATTCACATTATAATACACTAAAAAAGTAGATTTTATTACATTATATAGACCTTTTAAAAGCAAAAAATAATTATAATAATAAAACCTGTAAATCAGTGCAGTTCACCAAGTAACCATTAAAGGTTTTTGTTAGACAGGCAAATCCAGAAAAAAAAAGAACTTTAAGGCAAAAAATACAAACATCTTAAAGGTTTTAAAAAGGAAACTCTTTTTTTTTTTTTTACATTTTAGCTCCATAAATTAATGTGAATTATATTTAAAGTCCTTTTGACTTGTAAATATCCGGAAATGGGTGTGGTCTAACGACATCATATCCTGTGATGAGTAGATCATGTGACCGCATTCTCTCATCTGTCGAGAGCTGAAGCAGCATCTTTGGTTTTGGTAAAAGATTGAACGCATTTAAGGGGACATTTGTTTTCGTTTGGTGCAACATTTTCAAAGAATAAAAAAAAAAAATCAGTTTTTTAATCAAAGCGATGGATTGTAAGTTCTCTGGGAAAAAGCAGCCAACTGATTGTCCACATAAATTTCCTTGTGATTGTAATCAGCTTCTCTCCTTTTTGTTTTTGTTTCCTTTTTCTCCCACGCTCCTTTTCTTTCTTTCTTTCTTTCTTTCCTTCCTTCTGTCCTGGCTTTGCGTTGTGAACGGTTGCATGCCATCTGCCGGCGTAACCCTAACGATGGCTCGCTGACTCTCTTTCACCTCCTCCAACCGCAACAAATGTCACCCTCCCAATAAAAAAAAATAAAAAAAACACCATGGTTACCATGATGCTCCACAACCCCGTCCATTGCTACCTCCTCCTCCTCCTCCTCCCTTTTGCCCCCCCCCCGTCCTTTCATCCCTTCGAAAAAAACAAAGTCCAAATGATGTACAGTGCTTCGCCTGCTACTGTCTCTGCAGCAACAACTCCTGCCACAAGTGTCCCCTACGCAGCAACAGCACCAGCCAATCAGGTTTGCTCCTTTTAAAGCTTTCTCTCATCAGTCCCCGGAGCTCTGAATAAGAACTGCCTCCTCATAAGTCGCCCCGCAAGCCGAAGCTCCGCCCAAGCGAGCCCAAAACCCCTAGTTAAGCCCCGCCTCCACCCCAAACAGTACTTCTTCAGAGCTCCCACATTTTGCAAGTCGTAGTTGTGCTACGTTGCATCACTTTTGCATGTTTTTTTTTTTTGTCTCCATGTCTTCATCCGCAGTAGGGCGCCTCATCTGTGCCGCTAAGCGTGCTCCGCAAACTCACAGAAAACACGCCGTCTCCTGCAGACCGCTCAGGGATCGCGCCCTTTCACCCCCGTCTCCGCTAATTTAAAAAAAAAAAAGACAAACGTTTAGCCGTCTGAAAGCAGCCCCTCCGAACGCGGGCTGCCGGAGTGACGTGACGCACGCGGGCGTCGTTTCCAGCGCAGAGGTGCTTTGAGGACACGGAGGGGAAAGCGGGACGTGCTCCACATGCTGACGCCGCCAGCAGCGCTCGTCTGAGCCTCAGAGGCCACACGAAGCCAGCATCTTCACACTGAAAGTAGACACGTAGAAATCCCTTAGAGGGTTTGATCCAGGAGGATCCAGTTTGGGCTTTTATTGCTTCTTCTCATCAGCCAGTAATGCGCTCACTTCCTGTGAGTCAACGTCTCTTCCTGTAATTGGCATGCAGCAGCAGCAGCGGCGGCGGCGGCGCTTTAAAGATGCAGGAGGGACGAGGAGGAACCATGACGTCAGCCTTCCTCTGTCTGCAGCCGCCCGTCCCCCCTTACGCCTGTCCCTTCCCTCCTCTGTCAGATTCAGACAGGGCGCGCCTTGTTTCCTCCTGTCATGCGCTTTTTAATTTTTTTAAATCAAATTCAGATTTATTTATTTTTTTTATGTGTTATTGATGGAGGACAGGAGCTGCAGAAGTCAGACTTTTTTTCTGGGTTTGCCTTGGTAAACAATTTTTTTGTCAAATCTTTTAAACCAAATCGAATCCAAATTGGATTAAGAGGAAAGACACCGGCGGAGTGTGTGCTGCTAAACCAGACCGAACCCACGTGAGGTCGGCGCGTCCGGTCGGCTCCCGGTGGAACGGTTGATGAAGCCGATGACGTCGTCTGCGCTCAGGAGAAACCTTTGCTGTGAGCTGTGAGGTTGCAGCGCCCTCTGCTGGCCGCGCTGCTGCGCTGCTTTGAAGGCCAGCTCCTCTCTCCTCTCACTAACTCGCTCAGCGCTGTTTCGGCTGATCAATAATCGCTTCACCCTTCACCCCCCCACTATTTCTATCTTTGCTGTGAATGAGGAGTGATCAGAAATGACTCAGGAACTCTGAAAGCCCCCCTCCCCCCAGTGGTCTTTTCATTATGATTCTTTTTTTCTAGGACTTAGTTCATCCGAAAGTCGCCTCTGTCCCTCTAAGCAACCCCGATGAATGACTTGGTGTCGTAGAATTCCAGCAGGCAACTAATCGTAATTATTCATTGATCCTCCATGATCACTTTTTAAACAGTTCCGCGTTTTTGAAAAGGACCCTGAACCAAACGTCGGTACCCAAACCGAGTCCCCGATCGGTCAAAGTTCAACAGGTTTAACTTTTAGCGCACGTTCAATCGCTGCGTGTTTTTACGTACAGCCCAAAAACGTTTTGAACGCCATAGCCTGAAACATTTAAACATTTAAAAAAAAAAAAAACGAAAAAGGGAAGAAAAACGGACATGAACTTTAGAACTTTTTACTTTTGAATTCATTGGCCGAAAAAGCCCGACATACATTTATGGGGGGAAAAAAACGTGAAAACAGCAGAAAAAAACGCGTTTTGAACGCGGTAGCCTGAAACGTGGACGTACGTTTATTGACTTTTTTTTTTTATCGGAAGTGGTCGCTCAAATGTTTGTCATCCTGGTTTGAGAAACTAACATTTGCGGCGCAACAAAACCGGCGAGCGACATCTAGTGAGCTGTAGAACCAGCTGGGATCAGGAAAAGGTGGACGCGTCCGTCTCCTGCTCTGGATTTACAGCCGTTTGACTATAGAAATTAGACCAATTTAAGCTCAATTTGGTCCTCCATCATTAGAACAGTGATCATGTTTAAAAACAGAGTTGTGGCACGTAGGGGGCGGCGCCACCTGCTGCTGGAAGCATGAAACTCAATGGGAGCAGGTCTGCAGGACAGCAGCTGTTTTCTGAGAAAACGTGCAGAAACGACACGTTAGCGTTTTTTATTTGATCTGAAAGCGGTCAGAAATGTTTCGTTTGTGTTTCCTTGCAGGTTTAACTAACCCCGCCCCCCTCTCTCTGTCTCTATTGTTTATTTTTTCTTGTTTGTCCTCCAGATCATCCTGAAATAGTCAAAGAGGCGGAGTTTCACCAAGCTGCACTAGAAAACCCCAAACAGCCCCTCTGTAAATACTACCTAACCTCCGCTGTGGAGGTGCAGCAACCTGCATGCTAAGAGTGTAACCCTTCAGAATTTAACCGTAAGAACTGCAGTGCCGGTGTAACAAGTACACAAATACACACAAAAGTAACACACATGAACTGTATGTATTGCTAGATAAACAGCTATTAACACGTATGTACAGCAGGAACGGCGTAGAAGTCATTTCATCATCTCTCTGGAGGGATTTCCTTCCCTTCCTGAAGGTTTTTATTTCTTATTTTTAACGGGCCGAGTCGACCCGTTGCTATTAGAGCCCCACATTTGTCACTCAAAGTTGCAGCCATTTTTACAACGCTTTTGCTATAGTGCGTGCTGCAACCTGTAGTTGTTGCAACGGCGAAGAGAAAAGCCTCAACTAAATCCCCGCGAGGGGCGTGCACGAGGGTCCGGAGAAGGTTTAAGTGCTCGTTCTAGACAAAAACAAACAACAACAACAACAACAAAAAAGCAAAAAGATGACTTGAACTTCACCTGGAGGGCTATCCGTGACCGCCGGTCGTTCCTGTCCCCCCCTTTTATCGCCGACGATCCTGTTCCATTTTAGAAAAACTGTAGAAGTGCCTAAACAAGACGATGATCATCACCGACATCCGCATGCGGGCGGGGTGGAGGCGGGAAAAAGGACCTTTTTCAGGATATCTCTCCACATCCACAAGTGACTTTTACCAGAAGAGAGGAGAGAAGAAACGACAAATCAACAATAGCTTTGTAGAATGTGTGGTGACCTCCGTCGTTTCTAAACGTGGGTTTGCGTAGTTTACACGAGGAACGGGAGCGAGACAACTGTATTGTAAACTGTGTAACGTATGTAAAAGTGTCTCTTATTTTGAAAGTTTATATTCTAGAAAATGTATTATTTAAACTTTGTGCCCCCCTCCCCCCTACATCTCCACCTTCAAGACGTCAATTTTTTGTTTTCAAAGACGGTCAAATGTTCATTTTTCCTTGGATTTTCCAGACTCTGATGTGATGTCACGGTGCTCGATTAACATTGACAATCCACAGTCACGCGGCGCAGAGCGGGAACTTTCTTTTTTTGGTTGTTGTTTTTTTTTTCCCGCGTCTCGTCTGAAGTCTTTTTCACCTGGAATGTGTTTGGAAAACTCGTGGAAAAGAGGGGTTCCCGTCTTTAGGGTGTCATTTACGTTACTTCTTCTTTTAAGTCAGATTTTAGTAAAAAATAAAAAAAAAAAAGACAAAAAAAAAAAGAACAGAACATATGACGTTGTAAGCTATTCTATTTTGAGATGAATGTAATTTATTGCGCTGCGTTCTGCACGGTGGCTCACATTTGGGGCGACAACTATCACGCCGTTTGCGGCATAATAGAGTTCTATAGAGATGCTTGTGTTGTTGGAAAACTAAGGATTACAAATTTTATTGTATAGATTAACCAAAACAACAACAACAACAAAAAGACAAAAAAATGTTGAAAAATAAATTAATTAATAAAAAAAGATGTACTTTTCACTCTAGTAATGATAGTATTTCGTAACGATCGATCGGAGTCGTTGCCGTGGCAACTGAGCGTTGCAGTTACTAAATTTGGTATTTTTGTAAATGACATTGTTTCTTTTGTTTTTTTTTTATTTGTTAAAACACTGTACCGAGTTAGATGGAAGATAACGAATTTTTTTCTTCTTCTTCTTCTTCTTCTTGACTGAGATTCTGACCTGATATTTTCCTTAGCAAATAACAGCCTCTATAGCGCTGTGACTGTAACACTTTTAGATTGAAAAAGTCATGTACGTTACATAGATTACATATGAATATAAATCTCTATATGAATATATGTAAGGACTAAATAATCTATGTATAAGTCGTTCCCCAAACGAAGGACCTTCACGTTCACGCTCTTATTTTGGAGGGTTTAGGAGTGCACATTGTTTTTAAAGGAGGTTTTCTGTTCACCAAAAGCACCGGGAATTCACCTTTTAATGCGTTTCTGCATGACAACTTTTTTTCTGAACGAATAATAAACACGCTGAATGTTTCTAGTGAAAAAAAAAAAAAGATGTCTGTACAAAAAAAAAGAAGATTGCTCCGGTAGGAACAAATCCTCCTGGAGATGTTTTCCTTGCGGTTGGAGAAGAAACGTGAGCACTTTCTGAGCATTTGGTCACCTGGGCAGACTCAGCTTATCCAAAACACTTTGCCTTATCTTGAGTCCATCGTGCTTGAGGTTTTTCTGGGGGTGTTTTTTTTGTTGTTGTTTTTTTTAAAGAGCTCTTTTATGAAATTACTCACAACTTGAACGGCTACTCTCACCTCGAACCCCTTTCTGAGTTCCTACGGCAAACCTCTCTCCCTAAAATCTTCTGTTTTTCAACGTGTGCGCCACAAGGCCAAAGGTGGGGGGGCTGCAACCGAGGAGAGCGGTCGCTGGTCTTTCACTTTGTCCCATTGCCTTACCATGGAAGCGATGGATGTCAAGTTCTCAGCTTCAGCCAGCAGAGGGCGCTCTATCGGATGCTGCAGGATCTGAAGTGACTGACGGCCTCTGTCATCCTGGTTGCAGCTTATCAACAGACAGAAATTCAAGAGCACCCTCATACGATTGACAGTTTCAGTGTAATCCTTTTCAATGTATTATTATTATTTTTCATATATTTTGTGTTATGTTTATATAGTCAAATGTTTCTTTGGTTCCAGCAGGTTTGTGTAAAATTTATTGAAAGAAAGAAATAAAGAAATTCAAACTATTTTAGTTTTGTCTGAACAGATTTTTTTTACAGGACATAGAATGTATGGAAGGCAAAAATGACCAGATTATTGAAAATAACTCATTAAACGGATGTAAGTTACTTTTTTATGAGACATAGAATGTATGGAAGGCAAAAATGACCAGATTATTGAAAATAACTCATTAAACGGAAGTAAGTTACTTTATTTTTTTTACAAGACTTATAATGTATGGAAGGCAAAAATGACCAAAATACTGAAAATAACTCATTAAACAGATGTAAGTTACTTTATTTAATCTTTTTTTTTTACATATTTTGTAACATCTTATTAGTATGTACTTAAATAAATATTTGTATTGATTAAAGAATATTAAATTCTAATGGAGTGACATTTAAATGATTATAATCCTTTTTTCATAACTTTTAGTCCTGTCTGCAGATGAAAAAAAATGGTTTTGTCTAGGTAAGTCTAATGGGAACATTTTATTAGGATTTTCAATGCTGAAATGTATGGAAGACCAAATGTGACAAATTAAAATACATGAAAACAACCTTGATTATTTAAATCATCATGTCATTAACTATTAAAGATACAAATTCAATTGCATATAAAAAAAAACATGTATTCATTTTACTATTTAAATAATTGATTGGGGAAAAATAAGTAAAACAAAAGTTAACTCCTTTTTTCAAACATACTATTTATTGATTCAATAAATGCATATGCATAGGTCAATTTATGATTTAAAGTCTTTATAATTAATTGTTGGGAAAGTTTATGAATATATATTTTTCATTCCTTGTATAATTAATGGTCCTAAGTTTGAAAAATAAAAAAGTCTCAAACCAGGTAAACTGTGAAGGTACACCGTCACTTTAGCCGTCATATCATGAAAGACTTCAGGCCAGACCAATTGAATCATCTGGATCTGAGGTAGCCCCGCCCACTGACTTTGACAGGTGAGTTTGACAGATAAAATTGATTTATGGTTACTTCATGAAGTAATTTTACTTTTTAATGATTTCATGACACATTTTGGTCTTCCATAGACCAAAATATAGGTGAGAACATCCAACTGTACGAAATTTTCGAAAGGATTTTTGCAAACCCGTTCTTGCAGGATGTGATGGTGAGCAGCTGGAGGGCGAAGGAGGAGGACGAGGAGGAGGAGGTGAAGAATCACACTCAACAGGAAAGAGGAGGAGCTCCTGTAATGTGTAAAGTTCCCTTGAAGGTCATTTTGTAAATGTTAAAAGCGCCTTGGTTTGTTTAGAGCAAAGACGTAAATGGATCTCTGCTCTCGTCCAGACGTGTTTCCTGTGGGAAAACCAAACCGATAAACAAACCCCTTCAAACAAACGGTTTTTTCCACGAACGCTGATGAGCTGAAATTGAGTTTAGATTCTTATCGAATAAAGTTTGAGGACTTTCTTTTTTCAGTGTTATTGCATTAAAGCAAAGGGAAAAGACTGGTTCCCATGACATCTCCCCTCCAGAGTCTCTTTGAAGCGAGGATCACGGGTAGTCTGACTTTTCAAAATAAAGTTCAATTAAAGCGCAAACGTTTGAAAAGGTAGCTGGACTTGTAAAGTTCAAGACTTCATGGTGGATACATTTTTATTAACATCTTGTTATTTCAGACATCAGGAGAAGACCTGCTAAAGGGCTGAAAGTAGAATCTCTAATCAACTGAACAGCAGAAAAACACTGATTTAGCTTTTTGGATTTTTAGAGAAGTTAATAAACATTTGGATCCAGCCGTCTGCCTGTTCTTGTGACGGGTCACATCTTAAGTTGTGTCTCGATGCTCATACGGCCACCTCAAGGGACACCGTGAACAATCAGATATACCCAGTGCCGTGCATGTGGTAAATGTATCATAGTATTTGTGTGTTTGTACGGGAAATGTAGGTTTGGATGCTGTTCTACGGTGACCTTACCCCACACTCTGACACCATGACTGACGTAAAGTGTCGCACATCGCCACAAAGTTCCATTTCAGAACGCTTTGGGGGTTAAAAGGTCATGGCAGGTCAAATAATTAGCTTTGCGGCCACTGGGGGAGTGCTTCGTGAGAATGGACAATTTTTCATTTTTTGAGTTGTGCGTTAATGTTTTTGTCACAATCTCGTGTAATTAAAAAAACAAACAAAAAGAACTTTAGCAATTTGCTCTGTAAAAGTGTTTTATAAACGTAACTTTTATAACTTAATAAAAGGGTTTGAAATGCTTGTTTTTTTTTTAAATAAAATATGTATCTTTTTTTTTTTTTTTTTTCGTTTTTCTCTGAGTAAACATTTTCCTCTTGGCTTTGTTCGCGCCCTCTTTTGTTCACTTTTGGCCCTAACAGCGCTCCATATCTTCCAGCCCATCGGCCGACCCCAGAGGCGTGGATCCCCCCCCCCCCCCCGCGCGCCGCCGCCGCCGTCGTCCGCCCTCACGAGGCGGGGATCGGTGCTTCTCCTTTAACGCCGTCGTCGTGCAGCGGGATGCGGCGTTAGCGTCCCGCCAACGATGCGCCGCGCGGACGTTTCCGCCAACAGCCGATCCTCTTCTTTTTTTTTTGTTTGTTTGTTTTTCCCGCGCCGCCGTGCTGCATGATGAACGCCCTTGGAGCGGCGTCCCTTCCGGTTAGCGCGGGGATCTAGCGGCCGAGCATCGATGCTCCAGCATCCTCCCGCGCGCCCGTGACAGTGACAGCATCGCGCTCTCTCTCTCTCTCTCTCTCTCTCTCTCTGGGGCGGAGGCCGGCGGCGGGGATGCTCTGCTCCGCGTGACGGGGGCCATGCGGGAGTACAAGGTAGTGGTGCTGGGCAGCGGCGGGGTGGGCAAGTCCGCCCTCACGGTCCAGTTCGTCACCGGGACCTTCATAGAGAAGTACGACCCGACCATTGAAGATTTCTACCGGAAGGAGATCGAGGTGGACTCGTCTCCGTCGGTGCTGGAGATCCTGGACACGGCGGGGACCGAGCAGTTCGCCTCCATGCGGGACCTCTACATCCGGAACGGCCAGGGCTTCATCCTGGTCTACAGTCTGGTGAACCAGCAGAGTTTTCAGGACATCAAACCCATGAGGGACCAGATCATCCGGGTGAAGAGGTGAGCTCCTCCGTTTTAATGCTCACCAATTCCTTTAGGAGTCCCCCCTGGAGCTAGTGGAGGACATGCGAAGTTCTGCTCTTTCATTAAAAACAAACACGAGTTATGAGTAAAAGTTACGTCTTAGTCATGGAAAGGGCAATAACAAAAAATATATAATAATTAAGGGAGAAGTTAAGGGAAATCAAACCCCTAAATTGGTCTCTGAAAAAAACTATAGATTATAAATGTTAAGTAAAACTGTCATTCATGTGTGAAAGTTACATCTTTAATGTGAAAATGAATTTTTTTTTTACTTTCCAGTTTTGCAATAGAGCTACTGTGTCAAACTGATTGTGTATTTTGGAAAGTAAATCAGTGCAATAATAATATTTGTATGTTTCACCAATCAGAAAAACCCTTTTCAACCTTTTTTCTAGACTTTTTTTTTTTAACTTTTATTAACATTATTTTTATGTGTCGTCATGGTGCTTTATTAAAATGTATTTAATTTTCATTTGAAATAGTTTATTTCAAGCAATCAAAGCAAGAATAATGCACAAAACAATACAGTCAGCAGTTGTACATTCATACAAAGTCAAAGTCGTATCAAACTTTAGATAATTAGACATTAAATCAAAGATTGCTTGAAAGGGAGTAGAAGGAACTTATAGAATCCCACCCCTTTTCTACCGTACATAAAATGATTATTTGTAACATTTTATCAGATATCTATGCATTGCCAACCCAGTTTCAGGTCATTAAGAAGATTTAAGTATCAATAATCACATGACACAGATGAAGTATGTAATAGTTATGTAAAAATAGACATAACTCTATTTTTAAAAATATACATTTCACATGCAGATCAGTTATCTAAAATTATTATTTTCATTAGAAAAATCCTGACTATGATTAAAAAACACACTATATCAGAAAAAATAGACAAAACACTGTTTCAGAAATCAAAAATATGTGCAGATTATTTTTCATTAGAACAGTCATTAAAACGATTAGACATAACGCTATTTCCGAAATCGTCATAGCAGATCAAGTATCACAAGTCAATTGGTGCTTTTATTTTGTATTTTTCGATTGACAGTAACTTGGGTGGTTTTCCTGTAAAAACAAATGTTTTATGAAGTTCTTCTTCGCTCTAAAACATCGGGAGACAGACCGACAGACGGGCTCACGACTTCTTATTTCCCCTTAACTGATGGATTTAGGTTCTGGTATCCATAGAGACGCATGTCTGTCCAGCATTTGTCCAATGTTCTGGGATTCTAACACCCAGTAGTGGATGATACAGTAAAACGGTTCATCCTTCGTGAGAAGCTGTAACCGGTTCACATGTTCCTCACCTGCCACGCATCAAACTGGATCCGGATAACACTCCAGACCAGAACCTCTGAAAACCATCTGAATCTGAGCGCATACTTGAACCGAGCGACCCGTCTGAGCTGACGGCGCAGAGCGGAGCATGACAAGGAACTTCTTGGAAATGAATAATATAATGGCGGGCTGGCGGGCGGATAGCGAGCAGTCGGCCGCCACCCCAAAGCTTGGCTGCAGCAAAGCGTCCTGAAGTGTTTCCCAATTAATATTTCATACCTTCTTCTCCCACTTCTGTGGCTCTGAAGGCTCCGTTAGAGGAGAAAAAAAAAGGCTCGCCAGATGATGAGCGCCGCATCAACCGCCCTTCCTCCCTCACTTGTTGCTGAACCAGCAGGATGTGTCCACTCATTGGATCTTTATGGGGTTGATGCCAAGAAGGCATAGACGCTAATGCAGAGGGGCGATGCAGGTCCTGGTGCACCAACTCCTTCGACGTTAGCCCCGACTGCCCTTACGGGGGACTACGGGCTGTCTGCGGTGGAAAAATGGGGAAACCTCATATGAGGACACAGGAAAATGCTAAGATCTGCTCAATGAGAGAGCGAGGACGAGCGGATGCGGAAACAGATGAGCGGCAGGTTGTAGTGAACCTAGTACAACACCTACGGGGGAAGTAGGTGAGATCCAGGTAGGACGTAGGGATTTTTCCAGTTTTCTCTCAAACCTCTGCACCGAGCCTGTTAGTGCTGGTGGCTTGATGACTGCTCAACCCTTCCGTCTGTAAAATTAGGGAACAAGAACATAGTTTGTGTGGACATTCTACAGGTGTCATGTGATGCCTGCTGTCGGTAAGGAACCAGTCCTCCGATCTGACTAGAGTGTGGCGTAAGGACACTGTATGACGTCACAAGTGCGTGGAACTTCCATTAGCCTTACGATTACTTCAGGATATACTTACCACACGCTCAGCAATGGTACGTTCCATTTTCATGATGTCCCTTTAGCCGGATTCACACTGAATGGGATTCACCTATCAGTGTACAGACGTGATCTGATGCTGCAAGGTAGGCGTGTTGCATAAACCAATCAGGGCATGTGACGCTTCAGGGGGTTAAAAAAAAGCAAATATGGCTGCTGGATGCGAGGATTTTCATCCTGAACTTCCATCTGTTTTATAAACTGGCTAGGGCCGCGGGGTTGCCGGAGACTGGAGCAATCGAACCGGCTACATTAGCCAGTAGGGAGCTTGCGAGCTTCGCCGGCCCCTGGGAGGCGAATGGCCCATAGGCGGTTGGCTGCCCGGCAGACGGAGAGCCGCCGCAGATGCTGTCGTAGCTGGTACAACTGCCCCTGTTCTGTGGACTTATAACATGAAATGGAGCTGTAAAAATCGAATTGGATGATTTTTATCTTATTTTCACTAAGACAATAATATAACGATCCTCCAGTTTTAGTTTTATTGTTTCCTCTTAGGTTATGGGGGACAGAAATTCTTCAGACAGACTGATGGAAGTACAGTTTGTAAATGGCCTTCAGGTGCAGCTCCCACTGCAGGAGTCAAGTGGGCCGGGAGAGTCTCTGCATGATCGGATGAACCCAAACATGGCGACATCCCTCCCGTCACCTCTGTAGAGCTCTCCAAAACATATCAACCCAAACTACTCGCTCAACATCATCCTTGTTCTTCATCATGCGGCAACGAAGGAAGTCCAGAAAAATGTTGGCGGTTGCTCCTCCTTCACGCAGCCAGAGCGTTAAGGACATTTGGATGCCGGTGTAAACGCAGCTATAAGGTGGCTGTACGAGACACACCTGTGCTCCCCGTAAGAAGTGACCGCTACTCTCCATGATCCTCCATAGACCCAGACAACCAGAAAACTCAACTCAACTCAAACTCAACCAGAAGACTCGAGTCAACCACCCATACGGGAGCACGTGGCTTAAATTTCTTAGCGATTGGTCATTGGATCGTTCGTATCGCGTCCCTACTGTAATCATGCGGCTCCGTTCCTACAAAGGTCAGTCGGTTTCGCTCGGAACTGTCTGCGATAACTACGACGAACTTCTGAGTGGCGTTTACGCTTTTTGAGCCTGATGACGCGACGGCATCAACTACTAGTTCTATCGGTGTATGCGTACTCCCGCATAGACGCATCGTAGAGGTTACGATATTTCCCAACGTCTTCAATGACGTTTTCATCGTCAATAGTGTTAAAAAGATGCAATTTTCTGGATTGACTTTGCTCCGCCTTTGCATATTCTAATTT
The DNA here is from genome assembly GCA_023969325.1 of Oryzias curvinotus. NCBI lineage: Eukaryota > Metazoa > Chordata > Actinopteri > Beloniformes > Adrianichthyidae > Oryzias > Oryzias curvinotus. The sequence goes on along the minus strand of CM043707.1, from coordinate 9,611,089 downwards.
CTCAGAATAAGTTCAGGAGAAATGGGAGGGGATTGGACTACAGGAGTAAAATTCCAATCGTGGAGGATGTCATCCGCTTGGATGGGGACGATTCCCTTCCGATGGCCTTGCGACCAACACGACCCGAGCCCCGGCGGACGTATAAACCGGACACAAGGCACAATCCTCCTCGTCCGGACATCGGCGCTCGCCCTCCCAGGAGTCACCAGGGGCGTTTTAGTGGTACGCTGATGCCGTGTCTAATAGCAGGAGGCGAGCGCCACGCACCGCTGAAGGGCAACACAGACCAGAACTGGTCCCAGGGGGCACTTTTGTGTAAAAGCAGCATCTTTTAGCCTTTTCCATCATAAAACCCTCCCAGAAGTTCTAGTTGTTGTTTGCGTGTGTACATCCTGCCTTTAAAACAGCAGACTCATGCGGAGGCCAGATGATAAAAACTACAAAATACCTCAGAGATTGCAGCTTGTTAATGGTCTCCAAACCTCTGGAGGTTCTCCTGGGCAAACGCGCTTTGATCTGTACTGGGAGTTTCCCTCACATTGAGATGATTATCACCTCCAGCAAAATACGATTTTTCTTTACTACTTTTATGTTCTAAATCTGCCGTTAGCTGAGTTTGGGTTCAGACTGAAGTTGAACCTTTCTGAAACGTCATGTGACCAATAAAATGAAGGATGTCTTCTGGTTTTGGAGCTCGGATTGGAACCAAATGTTTCGGCTGTGGAGGTTAATCCACAGCGGGTGTCTCTCTGCGTGGTCGGAGCAGCTTCAGGAAACAAGTGAAACCCGCAGAAAGCTTCTTTTTTTATCAACTTCAGTCAGTCTGAAGGACTCTAAACATGGTGGACACTAAACAGTCACTGCTTTAGTCAGACACTTTGACAAACGGGAGTTTAGTCCAAAGAGAAATAAAAAACCACAAAAAACACAGATACGTTTTAGCAAAGCTTTCTGTCTTTTACAAATAGAAACACCAATTTAAAGGCTAAAAGTCATCAGATTCAACACACTTCAATATATTTATCAATTTTTTATTTTTTAAACAGAACTTTCTTTAGTTATCAAAATGATTTTTATGCATTTAAACTGAATAAAAGTAGAACGTTTGTTAGTTAAATTGTGAATTCTCATAACTGTATAGAAAAAGTATTTTACCTGAAAAATACTTCAAGAGAGATCATAATTTCGATTTGATGGATTCATTCATATTTTCTAAATCTATCTCTGCTTCTAGAACTTTAAAAATGTGACACATTTTTTTGTGCGTCCTTTCTTCAGATTGTTGGTATTTGATGAACTGTGCGTTTAGTTTGGCACACAGCACAACAGTGTTTGAAATTCTAACTAAATAACCGACCGTAAAACAAACAGGACGTCCCATTTTTGTGGTTTTAGTGAGAGAAAGTGTCTGCACAACAAAAACTGTAGAAATAAGTACAAATTCTAAAAAAAAGAAATCCGAAAATTAGCACACACACAAAAAATTCAAGAATTATCATTTTAAGAAAAAAGTCTAGTCGCTAAGACATGTTTTTTTTTTTAAATACGATTATTTTGCTGTTAAAAAACTTTGATTCTTTACGTGAATTCAGTTTTGAGCTGGTCAAAATATTTGGTCTGTAGAGAATTACGCAGTTTACGCCTGTTTTGTGTAATTTCTACGCAATTATTACATGTGTTACTAGGTCTGCACGATATGAGGACAAATTGCGATATTAATGATCAATGTTGGGTTGACGATATTACAGGTACAAACACCAAAAAAACCAAATACATCATTTTCATTTCACTGCAACAGTTTAATTTAAGAGTCAAGATACCTTAAATTACACGCTGGCATCTAACATAAAATGGCTCAATCTGATTGGTCGATGATGTAAAGGGGTCCAATCTGATTGGTCAAATGCGTAACTGGTTTCAATTGATTCATAAAATACTTCAAGCTGCCATAAGATTGTTTTAGCACATTTAACGTTACAATTTATCACGATTTTCGGTGTCTTTTGCAGTAATACACAGCGTTAAATCGCAATAACAATAAATTTGTGATTTATCGCGCAGGCCTATGTCTTACACAATCGTGCGTGATTTTTGCGAGATGCAAATTCTTGGTTTTCCACAACTGTTTCACGTAGACTTTTCATGCATTTTATATCGCGTTTATGACGCACTTTTACTTTTAAATTACGTAATTGACTCACAAATCAATAATGAACTGCATATAAACGCACAATAATCACGCACACATCATGCTCTACGTTTGTTTTCTTTGCTTGGTTCATTTGTGATCAATCTGTAAAAAAGGCAACTTTTCTCACTTTTGCCACGTAGATTCACATACGACCAGTTTTTATCACGCGCTAAATGTACGTAGCGGCAGTGCGACACAGCCTTTTAAATTCCGTTTTTGCAGGGACCAAAACAAGGAGTCTCATTTCGAAGGCGCTCTCCTCCATCTGCTCTGGAACCGCGACGTCCACAGCTGCTAATTGGAACCAGATGCGGCGGCTGCAGCCACATGCTGGACCGGGGTTTGGAATTTGGCGTGCCTGTTTGCTGGACGTGGTGGGTCTCGTGAAAATGAGTCATCGGGCGGACCGCGGCTGTGCGGCCCAGCAGGAAGCCGAGCTGCGGGGCGAAACGGAAAACAACCGGTTTATTTGTTTTTCTGTTGGTTATAAACACTTGTTTGAGGCGGGGGTGGTGGTGGTGGTGGTGCATATTTGCATTTTCCCAGCAGCTAGAATAACACCCCGCAGAGGTAAATGGTACTAAGCTGTTCCAGATTGCTTTGGGAGGACGTCAACCCGTGACCTTTTGGTAAATGCGCTACAGATGACGGCTGCAGAGGGCGGAGCTCAGCTTCTCCACAAGACTCTAAATATTAGAAATCAGAAATTATCGTTGTTTTTCTGTCAATCCAAATGGCTTCTAAAAATAACAGTGCTGTAGAAACAAACATACTCGTTTTATTGGTCATCTACTGCTTTTTTTTAGACGTTCGATGGCTCAAATGATGCTGGAAAAAAATATTTGCTCAGTGTTGAAGGATCTGTAGAACTTAGCGATGCACGATACGGACTTTTTACAACCGACACCCGATATTTGTTCTCCCTCTTGTAGCCGATGCCGATACTCTACCAATACCAGCTGGTATTAGTTCCATCGTTTTTGTCGGTTATCTCCGGATCATTCTTGTTTAGTTTTTTACACTAGTCAGACGCTTCGGCAATAGTCACCTGCCCAGAGGCTTTCTGTTTTTTCTTTCAAATGAGCGCTAGCAATAATAAATACAGAAGTGGTGAGTGAGGAAGCGACGGCAGTTGAAACTTATCGGTCCATTTTATCGGCAAATCTTTTTCTCTCATCGGAATTATCGGCATGGCGTCAAACTGTCCACTATCGGCCGATGATGATCGCTAACTGATGTTGTCGCACAACCCTAGTAGAAATGCACGATTCAAGGAGGTTTTTGAAGAGGCAGCAGTTTAATCAGAGATTGGCGGGGAAAAAGGGGTTTCCTTTTCCAAAAGCAGCAAACGTAGATAAAATTTAGGGAGTGACGGAAAAGACGCAAACAAAAGAACGCTTTAAAGAAACAAAAAAAAAAGAGACTCCAGGAGGATTACGACGACAGCAAAAAAGCAACACATAAGACTGAGGTACAAGTTTGCCCCTTTAACACCAGAGCTGTAGCGCTCCTTAAGTTCAACCATTTATGCAATTAACACAATTTGAAGCTGAGAAAAGCAGCAGTGCACAAATAGTAGACTTTAGCATAAAGTGATTTATATCCCACAAACGGTCAAAGAGTTACACTAATTCAAAGAGCGTGTTATTTCCTGTGGCCGATGTTCCGACGGTTTCTCCTACCTCATGAGATTTTCCTATCGGTAGCACAAAATGATAGATCCAAACCTTATCAGATAATCCTACCTATTGCGGTTTTGATGTTTGGCCGGAAGGATTCACAGAACACCGGTAAAAGCTCCCGTGGTAAAGGGTTATGCTGCATTTACATCGGGCTCGGAGACGCGCGTTCGAGCAACCATTTCCAATGAAAGGTCTAGATAAATGAGCATAAATGCGTGTTTCTGGCTCCTGCGTTCTAAACTATTGCCTTCACACGTTGCTACACACATTTTTAAGTCAGTTTTCGGACTCTATGTACTAAACTTGCGTTGTGGGTGGAGCTTTGACCTATCAGGGATTTAGTGGTGTCATATGGGTAGCGTCTTTTTCTGGAAGTAACAACCTTCGACATTTCACACCAAGACTCTTCCAACAGTAGGTACATTGGCTAGTGTTGGACGGCGACAGTCCGCTGAATGCTAAAAGAACCCGCGTTCTGGAATCATATGTGTACGTAGCATGAAAAACAACACTCCCAAGGTATTTATCGAGATCTTTTTGGCTAAATGTTTATACTGCTATATGAACATCGTCTGAAGCACGCCAAGTCTTCTCCACTTCATGAAAGGAGCCATGATGTCTTCCCTCCATTTAAATGTTTAAGATGTGATTTTTTTTAGAAGTAAGTCTGGCAGCAGTGGATGCAGTTTATTTTTTTACTGCCAACGTGGCCATAAAGTGGATGTTTGTTCCAAACCCCGGAGGACACGGTTATAAATCAAATCTTGGACACAGCTGGATGTGTCGTGGAATCGGGAACTGTTTGTATTTGGCCAGAAGTCTGCTGAAAAACTGGAGAATCTGTTTGTACTGATGAATTTACAAACAGACTTAAATGTGTTTCTGTGCATTAGGTAGACGTGTGGGCCCCGCCTTTCAACGGCCAGCCAATCAAATACAGCTAGCACTTTCAATTCCATATGGTCAACCAATAAGAGGAGAGCTGTCCTTTGTGTGGGTGGGGCTTCACACACGTCTGTTCATGCTAGACAGAGATCAATATAGGAAGAATAAAACTATACACTTGTAAAACGGAAACAAAATAGACGAGAACAATTCTAATTTCATCTGAATCTAAGATGGGAGACTAACAGTGACTGAGGTGTATCGGTACACAACATATAAAGTCCTGGAGAAGCGGGGATCCGTGTCCAACAAGCTCTGTGTGGCGTCTCGTTCAATAAGACATGACACTAACCTATAAATCCCAGCAGGGTTTCTTCATGCCGAGCTGAACAGCAGCAGTGTGTTGCTGCTCCAAACAAGCTCCACCCACCCAGAAGACTTTGTATTTCTAAATAAAGTTTCCCCTACGAGGCTGTCAGGTTGCATTTATCCGCCTGGCGCACTCCCCCGTTCACGCTCTGCGCTCTACCGACGCCAACACACAGGAGCGCCGGTCCTGCTGATGTCAGCTCCCGGTCGGTCCGTGTGTGCGCTGGCCGTGGCGTGGAAATGTCAAACTGCAGGGAAATCTCTGGCCTTTCAGCATCAATGCAGGGGGCCGTTTTGTTCTAAGGCAGGAGCATCACTCCGCCGCTGGAGAACCCTTCAAGGACCCTCCACTCCGCCGCCTGCACTCATTTCCTGCACGTCATCTTCTGCTCGGTGAGGCGTTTGCCGGCTCTTCTCCACGCCGGGCCTCGCCTCCTCCGGCAGGCGAGCAAACGCTGCTGCAGGACACCAATTTGGAGACGAGAGCCTCATTTCTCAGGAACAGCAGCAGATCAATACGCTGAGGCTGAAAGCACTTAGCGGTGACTGATGGGCCAGGCTTTTAGCTGCTCGCCGTGAGAGAGCGTAAAGCCACTGCAGCTGACATCATGCCGCTCTTTGAGCATCCGAGCATAAATATCTGTACATAAATGTAGATTATTATCATCTAACAGGAGATTAAAATGAAGTAAGGATGTGACAGCGGCTGAAATAAGCAGAAACGAGCTTATCAATAACATCTGATCGTTTGAGCAGAGTGTTCTTTCATCTGAAAGTGTCAGCATGGGAGGAGAAAACAACCAAATGCAACAAACACGGTGGAAATCAGAGTCAACTCAAGTAAAAGCTGAACTTTCTTTCTAGGAAAGACTGCTGCCAGTCCTATTTGTTTAAGTTTTGATCAGCTGAGTACCTTTTACTCAATGCAGTGAAGCACATTAGTGTAGAAAAGTTGTTTGGAAACTAGAAGGAGCAGCATTTCCAGAAGAAAATGCGTACTAGAATGGATTCTAGATGGATGCTGAATGAAAATGAAACTTGGGGGGTTCTAGGAAGTCAGTTTGTGAAAAAAACTGTGAATTGCATAATCACAAGACTAAAATATGTTGTAGTCCAAATCCTTGTGAGCGTTTTAACGTTTTAATGGTGTCTCTAGCTGACAGAATGCCAGAATAAGAAGCTCCCAAACAGGGTGAACTTTGGGGAATTCTCTCCCATTGAAACCAATTATCAAGCTGAAATTACCGCAACGTTTAGAGGTTTATATTTCAAAAACTAAAGTCTATTTTAAAAATCTGAAAGACTTGGAATCAGTTTACAATCTTGTGATTAATTTGTAGTTTGAATGGTGTCTCCAGCTAAAAGCTTGTTGAAGTTATAATGGTTGAAAGAGGCAAAGGTTTTCAAGGATTCCCCATGAATTTCAATGGAGGCAGAAATCCTGGAATTCATGGAATATCTTGAAAAGTTCAAGTATTTGAAGGAGCAAAAGTCTGAAAAGAATGGGTTGAAGGCTGTATAGCCAGTTATTGGTGGAGAGTGAGAGCACCGCGTTCAATCATAGATGCCGCATTCAATAGCTCCGCCCACTCTTCTCATCAGCCTCCTCATCCTCCATCAGCGGGAGGATGGAGGATTGAACTCGTCCCAACAATAAAAAAGCGGTGTCTTTTTCTTTCTTTCAGGTACCAGCAGGTGCCGGTGGTCCTGGTGGGCAACAAGGTGGACTTGGAGGACGAGAGGGAGGTGTCCCCCAGCGAGGGCCAAGCGCTGGCGGAGGACTGGGGCTGTCCTTTCCTGGAGACGTCGGCCAAGAGCAAGACGATGGTGGACGAGCTGTTCGCCGAGATCGTGCGGCAGATGGACTTCTGCCCTCTGCCCGACCGGAGAGAAACCTGCTGCCCCGCCTGCAGCATCCAGTAGAGGCCCGACGGGGCGCATGGGGGAGAGGGGGCAAACATTAGAGAGCAAACGTAGTCGGTGTTAGCTTGAAAATCCACTCGTCTTCTAGTCCTTTCGGTCTCGTTCAAGCCTGGTGTCCGGATGGCAAACGGCGTGGAGGAAACAGGACGGCGTCCGGGTTTCACGTGAGAGAAGAAGCAACACTTGACCTCCAACTTCCCATCAGTGTCCCGTTGATGGAGTGAATTTCCAGGGTTTCCCAAAAGGCAATTAGCCAAGAGGATCACGGTGCTAAAAGTGAGCAGGTCCACACAAAGATGGCCGCTCGCTCTGCATTTCTTCTTCTTCTGTTTTTTTGTTTGTTTGTTTGCACTTTTTGGGACAACCAACAGTGCTAGAGCCTTCACCTGTACGTGAGCATATCACCACTGTGAAAGCGCCCCCCCCCCCCCCCCCCCCCCGGATGTCCCGCCCACTACGAATGAAGATGAATGTCCTGAAAAAAACAACAACAACCTGCACCTTTTTGGGGAGATTCGCTCCCAAAACGCTGACATGTGCTTGTGGATGACGGGCGACCTGTAGCACCGACACACGAGGACAATCAATCCCACCCAAAGAGTCCATCAGGCGGCGCGTCCGCTCACCCACGGACAGCGTTCACCCCGCAGATGCAAACGCCTCGTTGCTGTGAGCCAACGTCCGTGTCCGTCTACATGAAGTCACGTCAAACACGTGGGTGGTTTGATGTCAGAAACACTTATTTTCAATAAAACTTTATGCACAAGCGTCACGTTCAATCTTATTATGTTTGTCTTTGAGTGGATGGAGCCAAATCAGTTCACCAAACAACCACCAGGTGGCTTGTTACACAATAAAAAATGAATTAGAATGTAGATTATTATCATTGATTAGCAGTTTATAAATGCCTTTTTTTTTTAAATAAAATGTATTAGATTTACACTTTCCCTTATTTAAATATTAATGGAACATAAAACTTATGTTTTATCAAAAAGAATCAATGTATACTTTTAGTGTAATAAAAAAGGCGGTACGATTCTGTGTAAATGTGGTATTCAAATTTACATATTGTGTTATATTAATGTATTAAAAAAAGATTTTAAAAAGGAGTTTACACAAAGGTTTGATCACAGTATAATGTAGAGTCTAACTGATGGTTATAAATTAATTGGAACTTTCTGCCCCATTTAGAAGTTTTTTTTAATTCATTTTTCTTTCTAAATAAATTAAGTTCACTAATAATATTACACCGATTTGAGACTTTAAAAATATTTGTAAAAACCAAATCAGTTGGGAAAAGATTAGCGGGTTTAGATTCACAGGAAGTGACGTGTACGCTGCTTCCGCTGTTTACAGCAAACAAACAAGAAGGTCGACAGCGACGCCTGCTGTCATGACGTGGAAACTGCAGCTTTTGCGGAACTCTTAGCGTCTGTTCAGCCCGGACCAATGAAGGCGCTGCACACCAGAGATGCATGGCGTCCGTCCATAACAGGCGTTCGTTAGGTCAAACATATTTACCACTTTCACATCTTTTTTTTATTGTCTTGTAAGGAACATTTGTGCTCAATGGCGGCCAGGACTTCGTGTCGACATTTTCAGCACCGTAAGTATCCGATTTGTAGCATACAAGCTAACTGTTTGGTATTTGTAGTCAGGCAGATTTTTTGTTTATTCTCTTGTTATTTTGTAACGCAGTGTTACACATGAATTTTTTTAAACGTTTGTGCTAATAAATGAGGGTAAAAAAAAAGTGTAACGCATACGTTACAAGCTAAACAAGGTTACTTGACAGTTCGTTTAGCCTAACAATAAACTACAATTCCCAAAATGCCGTTCGTCTCGAAACACATTGTATATTAAAAAACTAACTAAAAAAAAAAAAAATTGTGTTTTTTTTAATTTATGATTATTATATTGTGATATGTATTGCAAGCAGCATAATTAATTAACTGATTACAAAATAAGTTAAAATATGGCCTAAATGATAAACAAGAAAAATCAATGTGTGAATTTTCGTTTTATTTTATTGACTAAATCCCTAAAACAAAATTCTAAACCAGATGTGTTATAGGTTACTGTTTGGTTTGTTTGTTTTATTTTTGTTTCCGTAGTAAATATCACTTTTAAAACTTCATAACTGCACATAGAATCAGACGATATTACGTCTTATAATGAAGATTTATAAAGAATCAGGTCAGAATTGACAAACTTTCAGTTCAAATCTCAGTAATTGGATCAAAACAAAGTAAATAAATGAACAAATACATTTATGAATCATTACAGATCAAATTCTTCTTTGCCTCCTGCATCGTTTTTGATTTTCTTTTCTGTTTTTTCCTGCAGGTTTTGCTTCGGCGGCGGCGGCTCTTCGTCCGACGCCCGCTGAGGTCTGGCAGCAGCGCAGCGCCGTGTTTTCCCGGGAGCAGGCGCGGCAGAGGGCTCTGTACCCCCGCGTGGAGAAGATCGAGGTGTCCTTGGAGGGTCCGGGTCTGGACGGGAGCCTGCTCGTCATGAACAGAGGGACGTCCACGCCGCTCAGCTGCGCCAGACGTGAGTGAACGCTGGAAGCTGGCGTTGAGTGAAGGCGGCTGCTTAACGGGCCTCGTCCCTCAGATTTAACGGAGCATCACGTGACCAACTCGGCGCTGGCGCTGGTGGACGGAGAGCCGTGGCCTCTGCACAAGGCGCTGACGCACTCCTGCTCGCTGCGCCTGCTGACGTTCAGAGACGCCGACCCTACGCTCGTCAACCAGGTAGAGTGACTCTACTGACTCTAGGTGACTCTATTCCATGACTCGACACTCTGTGACTCTATTCCATGACTCGACACTCTGTGACTCTATTCCATGACTCGACACTCTGTGACTCTATTCCATGACTCGACACTCTGTGACTCTATTCCATGATTCAGCGCTCTGTGACTCTATTCCATGACTCGACACTCTGTGACTCTATTCCATGACTCGACACTCTGTGACTCTATTCCATGATTCAGCGCTCTGTGACTCTTTTCCTTAATTCAGCGCTCTGTGACTCTATTCCATGACTCGATACTCTGTGACTCTATTCCATGACTCGATACTCTGTGACTCTATTCCATGACTCGGCGCTCTGTGACTCTATTCCATGACTCGACACTCTGTGACTCTATTCCATGATTCAGCGCTCTGTGACTCTATTCCATGATTCAGCGCTCTGTGACTCTATTCCATGACTCGATACTCTGTGACTCTATTCCATGACTCGATACTCTGTGACTCTATTCCATGACTCGATACTCTGTGACTCTATTCCATGACTCGGCGCTCTGTGACTCTATTCCATGACTCGGCGCTCTGTGACTCTATTCCATGATTCAGCGCTCTGTGACTCTATTCCATGATTCAGCGCTCTGTGACTCTATTCCATGACTCGACACTCTGTGACTCTATTCCATGACTCAACACTCTGTGACTCTATTCCATGATTCAGCGCTCTGTGACTCTATTCCATGATTCGGCGCTCTGTGACTCTATTCAGCGCTCTGTGACTCTATTCCTTGACTCGACACTGTGTGACTCTATTCCATGACTCGACACTCTGTGACTCTATTCCATGACTCGACACTCTGTGACTCTATTCCATGATTCAGCGCTCTGTGACTCTATTCCATGACTCGACACTCTGTGACTCTATTCCATGACTCAACACTCTGTGACTCTATTCCATGATTCAGCGCTCTGTGACTCTATTCCATGATTCGGCGCTCTGTGACTCTATTCCATGACTCGACACTCTGTAACTCTATTTCATGACGCGACACTCTGTGACTCTATTCCATGACTCGACACTCTGTGACTCTATTCCATGATTCAGCGCTCTGTGACTCTATTCCATGATTCAGCGCTCTGTGACTCTATTCCATGATTCGGCGCTCTGTGACTCTATTCAGCGCTCTGTGACTCTATTCCTTGACTCGACACTGTGTGACTCTATTCCATGACTCGACACTCTGTGACTCTATTCCATGACTCGACACTCTGTGACTCTATTCCATGATTCAGCGCTCTGTGACTCTATTCCATGACTCGACACTCTGTGACTCTATTCCATGACTCAACACTCTGTGACTCTATTCCATGATTCAGCGCTCTGTGACTCTATTCCATGATTCGGCGCTCTGTGACTCTATTCCATGACTCGACACTCTGTAACTCTATTTCATGACGCGACACTCTGTGACTCTATTCCATGACTCGACACTCTGTGACTCTATTCCATGATTCAGCGCTCTGTGACTCTATTCCATGATTCAGCGCTCTGTGACTCTATTCCATGATTCAGCGCTCTGTGACTCTATTCCATGACTCGATACTCTGTGACTCTATTCCATGACTCGATACTCTGTGACTCTATTCCATGACTCGGCGCTCTGTGACTCTATTCCATGACTCTGCGCTCGGTGACTCTATTCCATGATTCAGCGCTCTGTGACTCTATTCCATGATTCAGCGCTCTGTGACTCTATTCCATGACTCGATACTCTGTGACTCTATTCCATGACTCGACACTCTGTGACTCTATTCCATGATTCAGCGCTCTGTGACTCTATTCCATGATTCAGCGCTCTGTGACTCTATTCCATGACTCGATACTCTGTGACTCTATTCCATGACTCGATACTCTGTGACTCTATTCCATGACTCGGCGCTCTGTGACTCTATTCCATGACTCAGGGCTCTGTGACTCTATTCCATGATTCAGCGCTCTGTGACTCTATTCCATGACTCGACACTGTGTGACTCTATTCCATGACTCGACACTCTGTGACTTTATTCCATGACTCAACACTCTGTGACTCTATTCCATGATTCAGCGCTCTGTGACTCTATTCCATGACTCGACACTCTGTGACTCTATTCCATGACTCAACACTCTGTGACTCTATTCCATGATTCATCGCTCTGTGACTCTATTCCATGATTCAGCGCTCTGTGACTCTATTCCATGACTCGACACTCTGTAACTCTATTTCATGACGCGACACTCTGTGACTCTATTCCATGACTCGACACTCTGTGACTCTATTCCATGATTCAGCGCTCTGTGACTCTATTCCATGATTCAGCGCTCTGTGACTCTATTCCATGATTCAGCGCTCTGTGACTCTATTCCATGACTCGATACTCTGTGACTCTATTCCATGACTCGATACTCTGTGACTCTATTCCATGACTCGGCGCTCTGTGACTCTATTCCATGACTCTGCGCTCGGTGACTCTATTCCATGATTCAGCGCTCTGTGACTCTATTCCATGATTCAGCGCTCTGTGACTCTATTCCATGACTCGATACTCTGTGACTCTATTCCATGACTCGACACTCTGTGACTCTATTCCATGATTCAGCGCTCTGTGACTCTATTCCATGATTCAGCGCTCTGTGACTCTATTCCATGACTCGATACTCTGTGACTCTATTCCATGACTCGATACTCTGTGACTCTATTCCATGACTCTGCGCTCTGTGACTCTATTCCATGACTCAGGGCTCTGTGACTCTATTCCATGATTCAGCGCTCTGTGACTCTATTCCATGACTCAGGGCTCTGTGACTCTATTCCATGATTCAGCGCTCTGTGACTCTATTCCATGACTCGACACTGTGTGACTCTATTCCATGACTCGACACTCTGTGACTCTATTCCATGACTCGACACTGTGTGACTCTATTCCATGACTCGACACTCTGTGACTCTATTCCATGACTCGGCGCTCTGTGACTCTATTCCATGACTCAGGGCTCTGTGACTCTATTCCATGATTCAGCGCTCTGTGACTCTATTCCATGACTCGACACTGTGTGACTCTATTCCATGACTCGACACTCTGTGACTCTATTCCATGACTCGACACTCTGTGACTCTATTCCATGACTCGACACTCTGTGACTCTATTCCATGACTCGACACTCTGTGACTCTATTCCATGATTCAGCGCTCTGTGACTCTATTCCATGACTTGACACTCTGTGACTCTATTCCATGACTCAACACTCTGTGACTCTATTCCATGATTCAGCGCTCTGTGACTCTATTCCATGACTCGACACTGTGTGACTCTATTCCATGACTCGATACTCTGTGACTCTATTCCATGACTCGATACTCTGTGACTCTATTCCATGACTCGGCGCTCTGTGACTCTATTCCATGACTCAGGGCTCTGTGACTCTATTCCATGATTCAGCGCTCTGTGACTCTATTCCATGACTCGACACTGTGTGACTCTATTCCATGACTCGACACTCTGTGACTCTATTCCATGACTCGACACTCTGTGACTCTATTCCATGATTCAGCGCTCTGTGACTCTATTCCATGACTCGACACTCTGTGACTCTATTCCATGACTCAACACTCTGTGACTCTATTCCATGATTCAGCGCTCTGTGACTCTATTCCATGATTCAGCGCTCTGTGACTCTATTCCATGACTCGACACTCTGTAACTCTATTTCATGACGCGACACTCTGTGACTCTATTCCATGACTCGACACTCTGTGACTCTATTCCATGATTCAGCGCTCTGTGACTCTATTCCATGATTCAGCGCTCTGTGACTCTATTCCATGACTCGATACTCTGTGACTCTATTCCATGACTCGATACTCTGTGACTCTATTCCATGACTCGGCGCTCTGTGACTCTATTCCATGACTCTGCGCTCGGTGACTCTATTCCATGATTCAGCGCTCTGTGACTCTATTCCATGATTCAGCGCTCTGTGACTCTATTCCATGACTCGATACTCTGTGACTCTATTCCATGACTCGACACTCTGTGACTCTATTCCATGATTCAGCGCTCTGTGACTCTATTCCATGATTCAGCGCTCTGTGACTCTATTCCATGACTCGATACTCTGTGACTCTATTCCATGACTCGATACTCTGTGACTCTATTCCATGACTCGGCGCTCTGTGACTCTATTCCATGACTCTGCGCTCGGTGACTCTATTCCATGACTCGGCGCTCTGTCTTCAGGCGTTTTGGCGTTCCTGTGCCGCTCTGCTCGGGCAGGTTCTGGAGACGGCCTTCAAGGATGAGTTCTGGGTGGAGCTGCTGGACTCTCCAGAACTTCCAGGTGACGTTTCTGGTTTTTATCGTTTCTGATTGGTTTGTGTGACGACGGCGTCTTACGATCGAACGTTTTTTTCCCGTTTCTCCGCAGTCACCTCGGGAGCCTTCTGCTGCGACGTCGCCCTGGACCCGCAGCTGGATTCATGGAGTCCCTCTGAGGTGAACCTTCATCCAGAACGTCTCCTCCGGCCTCAGAACTCCAGCACTGACGCTTTTTTTTCCCAGGAGTCTTTGCGCTCTCTGACCCGAGCAGCGCAGCAGCTGATCCATCAGGACCTCCCCTGGGAGCCTTTGGAAGTGTCGCCCTCTGTGGCGATGGAGGTCTTCTCCCACAGCAGGTAGACCGTTACCCCCCGTCACAGTAACTTCCTGCCCCCCCACCCCCGTCACTCTCTGGTGTCCTGCAGGAGTAAGAAGGAGGAGGTGGAGCGGAAAGCCTCGCAGAACGCCGGAGGAACCGTGACGCTCTACAGGTCGTCCCACATTTGTGAAGTTCTCTGTTCTGCCCCTGAAGCTCAACCTGCTCACCTGTCTCTGCAGGTGTGGGGGTCATGTTCTGCTGAGTGGGGGCCCCCTGGTGGCCAGAACGGGGCTGTGCTCCCAGTATGAAGTAACGGCCCTGTATGAATGCGGGCGGGGGCCGTGGGGGCTTCAGCGCAGAGCTCAGGGCTTGTCTTTGCCCCTGCAGCTGCAGGTACGCTGTGTGTGTGTCTGTGTGTGTGTCTGTGTGAGTGTCTGTGTGTGTTTGTGTTTCTGTGTGTGTTTGTGCGTCTTTGTGTGTGTTTCTGTGTGTGCGTCTGTGTGTGTGTGTCTGTGTGTGTGTGTCTGTGTGTGTGTGTCTGTGTTAGAGGTAAGATCTTAGGCCCGAGTCAGAACCCGACCCGACCCGAATTTCGGGTCGGGTCGGGTTCTAAATGACAGTCATTACGTTCGGGTCGGTTCGGGCCGGGCTTCTCTCTCGCTGACTTTTTTAATAAATATATTGTAATGTCTGCAAAGAAGCTCCTTAGGTGGCGGTTGTCAAACAGCTCTTTATTAATCCTGGATGTCAGAACGGTTACCGCACGAACCGAAAGGCACAGCCAGCTTCTTCCTCAGAGGGAGAACGTTCCCTTAGCGCGCACACCCACACACACACACACAGGTAGACCCCGCCCCCTCCCACCAGCCACCAGCCCACCGTTGATTGACATACACTGTGGTCCAGCAACTGGCAGAACGAGGGGGACGCCGGCCACCCGCAGCTCTGCGCACGTGTCATGAACGTAATCTTCCCTCCATAAGTCCGCATCTATTTTAATTAGGGATCCCTGATATGGAGCAGCAGGAAGTCAAGGAGAAACTTCAGACAGGGAAACTGAAAAGGCAAACGCGCACCGCCGCGGCTGCAGTATTTCTCCGCGTAATGAAGTGAGTGCTTATCATCCAGATCTCTCTGTCTGGCCTCTTCTTCTGTGTTCCAGCGTTATACGTTATACGCGCGCGGCTGCAGCGACCACTTTCTGTTTGAAAGACCATAACTTTCATGATCATAAAAATATGTAGATTATTTTACCTTAAAGAAATCTGGTGATTTTTTTCTGCCAAAAATCCTATGGGTTAAAATTGAAATTTCGGGTTTGCTTCGGGCTCGGTCCTGCAAATCAAGTTGATTGGTCGGGTTCGGTCCGAGTTCGGCTTTAATGCCCGCGGGCCTGTGTCGGGTCGGGCCGGATTTTTTAGGCCCGATCTTACCTCTAGTCTGTGTGTGTGTCTGTGTGTGCGTCTGTGTGTGCGTCTGTGTGTGTCTGTGCGTGTGTGTCTGTGTGTGTGTCTGTGTGTGTCTGTGCGTCTTTTTGTGTGTGTCTGTGCGTGTGTGTCTGTGTGTGTTTGTGCGTCTGTGTGTGTGTGTCTGTGTCTATGCGTGTGTGTGTGTTTCTGTGTGTGTTTGTGTTTCTGTGTGTGTGTTTCTGTGTGTTACCTTAGGCAGAAAATGTTCATGTATTTTAGTTCAATTGAGCTCAGAAAGATAAATATCAGTTTGACTGAAGTTTATTAAAACTGAAGGTTTTTTGTGTAGAAATATTTATTTTATTGCAAATAAATCATTAAAAAAATCATCTTTGCTTCCAGCAGCAAAAGGAATCAGAACAGATTTAAATCCTTCAGTGTCAGTTATAAAAGTCTGTTATCCGGATATTCTTGTTAAATTCTCTGTTCAGGCTCACCACACCGTCTGGAGGAAACTGAGGGAGCGAGCCCAGAAACCGGTAAGAACCGCCGTTCCCGCTCAGATTATGGACTAGGATTAAAAATGCCCCTTTCTGTTGTAATGTGTGCGGGGGGGGCAAACTGTTCCCATTGGAGTAGCAAGCTGGAAAAACGGATTCCATAGGGCAGGGGTGTCAAACTCATTTTCACCGAGGGCCACATCAGCATAGTGGTTGTCCTCAAAGGGCCAGATATAACTTATTCATGTAACTAAAAGTAATGAAAAATAAATGTAACTACTCCTTAATGTTAAATAACTCATTATTTACTTATTCTAACTTTTTAAAGTGACAATTGCAGTTGCATCAAAAATATATGGTTGCTTGTTTTTCTAGCATAAATCCTTTTACATTTGATTTTGTCAGGTTAGGTTACATGGACAGTGTTTAAGTCATAATCTATAGTTGCCCAATCTGATAGTTTAAGTCAATTTCCCTCTAAATATGAATAAATACACCAATTTTTATTTTTTCATTTTAAGAAATGAAAAAATGTATGCTCTCAAGGGCCTCATAAAATGACATGGAGGGCCACATTTGGCCCCCGGGCCTTGAGTTTGACACATGTGCCATAGGGTGACCAGTTGGTCATGTGACCTTGTGTTTAGTTTTTCTATTCTGATAGAAACAAAGCGGCTCTAAAACGGAGCCCTGTGGAACTCCAATCTGCTGCCTTCAACCGCAGATGCTAAACACTTTTTTTATTTCACAGGTGAAAGTCACAGAACCCGACGAAGTGACCCCGCCCTCGTCCCCGCCTCCTCCTCCTCCTTCCAGCCAGTTAAACCCCTGAAAAACGCTCGACCGACCATCGGTTCTCCAATGAACTCCCTGAATTGCCTCCTTCCGTCATTTTCTTGCTCCATATTGAAGCAGGAAAACATCGGAAAGAAACGTCCGGCATAAAAAAAAATGACGTCTTCTTGTTTCCAATAAAAGGTTTAAAAACGTCTTTTCCGTGTCCTCTAAGTGATTCACGACCCTCAGCGTCCAAACGCCGTCATTATCTTTGAAAGAGCGGCGTGGATGACGCTGCGGGTCATTTTCCTCTGATACAGAAGTCATTTAAACGTGTTGTTAGCTAGTCGGTTACCATGGAAACCCTAAGGGCCCGCCTTGATGTGTTAGCTTGGCGTGGGTTGTTAGAAGTGTACCATTTGTGGAGCGGATTTAACCTGTAGTCGACCTGAAAACACGGACAGCAGGAGGAGCTCTACTGATGAAGAGGAGGAGGAGGAAGAGGAGGAGGAGTTCCATCATGTCCTCCACTCTGTTTCTGTCATTTAGCTGACGGATCTCCTCCAGATGTTCAGTCAGAAGCTCCATGAGAACAGAGCTGCTGAAGGGCTCTGTGGTGCAGTGGGTTTGTGTTACACTCTGATGTTCTACCGTGAAAGGTTCAATTCCCGTCTGCTGCTCAGGATTCTTTTCATGCTTCAAAGGAACTCAGTCAAAGTAGAAACAGAGAATCTGTGAAGTTCTGCAGAGAACGTGGAGCCATAGCTCAGACTGTTGGTGACCTGTCATCTAGCTCAGAGGTTGTTGGTTCAATTCTTGATCTGATGAGCAGAAGGGTGAGGGTTCAAGTCCCTCTGAGGTTTTGTTCAGAGTGTGGAACATCTTCAGCTCATAAGAACGACGAGCTGCTAACCTGGTCTAGGTAGAATAGCTCAGTGGTAGAGAGCAGGTTATGAAAGTATGAGGGTGCAGGTTCAAGTCCCAGAGGCAGTAATTCACCTCTGCTGAATAGAAACAGTGAATGGGAGGCAGTAGAATAAGAGACCTAGCTGGTGGGTAGAGTGGATCAGAGGGAGGTCCAGATAGTGGAGACTGACCACAAAGTACTAACTGGAACATGTGGTCAGCCTCCAAGAAGGTATTGATTGTTAATAGAATTGTAGGGATTAGTTTACACACCCCAGAGGGGCAAGGTTTGGACAGTTTCTAAGTGTTTTTGTCCTCATAACCAGCCCTCTGTCCTTCCTCACTCTGTCCTTCCTCACTCTGTCCTTCCTCACTCTGTCCACCAGCTCAGCCTTCATTGTTGTCTCTGACCATCATCAATGTTTCTAACTGACAGAGGTGAGTTACTGCCTCTGTCACAGCCTGGGAATTGAACCAGCACTTTTCTACTTTAACAACCTGCTCTCTACCACTGAGCTATTCTTTCTACACTAGAACAGCAGCTCGTCGTTCTTATGAGCTGAAGATGTTCCACGCTCTGGAAAAATTGGTAGATTGTTAACAACGCTGCTCCGTGGGATTTGAACCCTCACTCTTCTGCTCATGAGATAAATTCTTTTCCAGCTGAGCCGTTCGGTCCACATCAGACCTGAAGCACGTCTCTCATATTAGTTGAAGATGTTTAACGCACTAGAAAAAACAGACTGGTTTTGCTAAGAGACTTTGTGGGATTTGAACCATCAACCTTTTGCTTTAATGTCTCAAATGCTTCCACTGAACCATTCTGGCTCCACCTGAGCAGTAGCTGGTGGTTCTTATGAGGTGAAGAGGTCCCACAGTCTGGATAAAACAGTTAACACATATACTAAGATCCATGGTAGGATTTGAACCCTCGCCCTTCTGCTCATGAGAGCGAGTCACTCAAACTGAGCTATAACCTGCACTCTAACACAGTCTGTATACGATCACATGAACCTGATCAAGGACCGTGAACTTTTGAAAGCTGGAACCGTAAAGGTTTGAACCCTGGGTATCAGAACGTCAGCGTGTCTCACTGACCCGCTACACCACCAAGGCCAACTTCCCATGGTGCTTTTGAGCTTTTAAAATCACACCGACAGCCTTGACAGGTTGCCTCTGTGGTGGAGCGTTCTGGAAGTTTTTCCCTCTTAGACCGAGTTGTGGGTTCAAGAACCTGGACAACCGGACGTACAGGCGGGGTCAGCGGTTCTGACGCAGGGCTAGAACCTGCCGACCTCTAACTGAAACATGACAGCTCACGATCACAGGAATGCAGTTACAAAGTTTAATGAATAAGATGCCAGAACGTCTGCATGTGTTGTTCCGTCTCCACGGTCCCAGCCGCAGAGGACGGAGAGTAGGTCCCCCTCTCTCAGGAGGAGGCGGAGCTCCTGACTGCCGCCTCCCTCACGTCTGGCGTTTCCTCTGGAAGCGGAGAACTGCCAGCCGCTCGTTTGCGGCTCTCGCAGACAGGCAGGACCCCCCCTGCAGGCCGGACGCCCTCAGCAGCCGGACGATCTCCTCTGACGGGACACAAATGGTAAATTTGCGACCCTAACCCTTCCCGAATAAGGATTCTGTTCTGGAACCAACCGGGATCGTTTTCGGCGATGGTGACGAGGTAAAACACCCCCTTTGAGGACAAAAGTTCCCCCACCAGGGGCAGGAATCGATCCGTCACCTCTCTGCCCCGCTCTCCACCCGCCCAGGCGGCTTCGATACCTCTGCTGCCCACCTGGAAGGAGAAGAAAACAAAAATCATTCACCTTTAAAGGTCAACTGTCTGCAACGCAAACCAAGCTCCGCCCACCTCCTCTGAAGGCGTGACCACGTAAGGAGGGTTAAAGAGGAGGACGTCCACCTTCCCGCTCAGCTGAGGAAGAAGACTCTCCACCTGAAATAAAAATATAAATAAATCACATCTGTCAAACTCAGATCCACGAGGAGGCGTGGTGCCGGGGTCGTACCAGGTCTGTGACCACGGGCTGCAGCGACACGCCGTTGCAGGACGCCGTCTTGGCTGTGCACACAGCCGCCGCGGGATTCACGTCTGTGCATCTGAGGACAAAGACGGAAAGTCAGAGAGACACCTCAGACTCAGGGCAGCTGCATCTTTCTGAAGAGTGCAATTTAGATGATAGAAGAGCATAAATGTCGCTATGGAAACCTGAAAAAAAAAGACATTGGATTGAAAAATCTTTTAGTACAATAGTGACATCTGGTGGACAACTGGAGCAACTGCAACAGGCGGCTTTTCATCCTAATTTATACTATTCAGCAAATGCAATCATTTTTTAAGGTTTTTTTGTGTAATGAATTGGACAACGGAACAACGGAAAGGTTTCTATTGATCCACCCATGATCCACAAGGAGGGTGTGATTCCATCCAATCCCCCCCCAAAGTAAATAATCAATCTAAAACCACCCATCAAAGTCATAATTAGCCCTGATATTTATGGAAACAGGTCAACTGTGTGTGCAGCCTCAAGACGGTAGAAGCCTCGGGATTAATTAATTTTTCGGAAAACTAATTAATCCAAAACAAACTATCATGACAGAAAGTACACAGTTTTAATTTGTCTTTCCCTTATTCGTCGGCATCTCGTTTACTTTCTGTCAAAAATACATTAGTTTAAATCTTAAATTGATGTAATTAACTAATCTAAATAATAAAGCTTTATATATTTTAGCAGTAAGTAAAACAGCTTAAAAAAAAACAAATGTGCCCCACTCACAACTTAATTAAGGGCAGATTTTTTATGAACTATTGCCACTCTGCAGAGACTATGTCCTAGTTAAAAACCTGAGTTTGGCTAAAAATATAACAGAGACCCCCAGGAATGCTTTGAAAATAGACCGAAAGATGATGGGAGGTGGACTTTAAACATGACTCAGGAAGTTATTTACCATGACTCGGGATTTGATCTTAACATGATTTAGGATTTAGTTTCTAAACATGACTCAGGAATTGATTTTAAAATGACTCAGCGACGGGGATTCTGTTGGCTGAGGACCTTCAGAAATCTGCTGCTGTGGATTCAGAGACAGGGAGAAGACGAGGGTCGACACTGGAACCTCTGTTCCTAGGAGGAAGGACGGAACATTAAGTGACCATAAACCACTCTGCCAGGGAGAGAGGCATGGCCCTGTGACAAGGACCGGATTATCCAGTGATGTGATAAAGTGATGAGCAATTGACATGACAGCTGATTAACATAAATCGGGATTTGATCTTAACATGACTCAGGATTTAGTGCCTAAACATGACTCAGGGTTTCATCTTAACATGACATGGTATGATGTTAACACGACTCTGGACCTAATTTGTAACACGAATCGTGGTTTTATTTCTAAACATGACTCAGGATTATAGTTGCATATTTTGTTTTGTTTTGTTTCTTTGACTCACATGAAAAATGCGGAGGGTCCAATCACCGATGCCAGAAACGCGGACACGACCCCCGACCCGCTGCCCACCTCCACACACACGCCCGGGCTGCAAACGACGCCCACAGCAGCTCCGTTGAGCAGGAGAAAGAAAACAAAAGCGTTGGGTTTCACAGAGCTTCACATACTTGCTGCTCCGCAGCGCCTCCGCGTCCCCCTCCAGCGCGTTGATGAGCAGGAACGAGTCTTCCGCGGGCTCGTAAACATCCCGGAACTCTCCGCGTCCCGCGTGAGAATAGTTTGGCGTGGGATAACTGCTGCACATCACTCCCCACGCGAGCCCCGCAGACTCACTCACATCTGGAAATATCAATGAAACATTCCTAGATCATCAGTTTCAAAAGGTTCCCCGTCAGAGCCAACTTTCTTGTTTACTCTGACGTCACATCCTTCTCGATTCTCTTTCTTCTTTTAGTTTATCTGGCGTCTACAGCGCATTACTGCCACCTACTGGCCAGGACTGAGACTGTCAAACATAATGACGTATGTACAAAATCAAATGAATGCGAAGACGGATGACTGATTTTCTTTTTTTTAAATAACAGAATTTTAATACTTAGCTACAAGGATTTTTTTATTTATGCTAGTTTAAAAATCTGACAATTAATTAAATACTGAAAATATATCTAAGTTAAATGAGCTTAAAGTATGTTCAAAAATTAATAAAAAGACAGATAAGGCCAAAAAATGTTTATCAGAACGTTTGCATTTGTTTCAGTTTGTTAAAAATGTCAGCATTTAAAGAAAAATTACAGATTAAAATGCCTGTTCTTCAAAAGAAAGACAAGAAACTTATGATGGAAATGACAAAACAGAATGAGCACAAATATGCATATTTGATTGTAACAATCCTTTATTCCTTCAGAAACTAAAGTTTATAGGAGAAAAATAGAAAATATAATGAGTTTTTTTTTTTACCCTTTGACGATATTTTAGAGGTAATTGTCTGTTCTTTTGTCTTTTGTTGTTATGTAGATACCTTTTAAGCGGGGAAATGGCTTCTTTAACACAAAATAGATCTGAAACAAAACAATAAACCTGCATTGAATGACCAGAAGATCCAGAGTTCAGTTTGACCCAAAAATGAGGACATTTTAGCGAAATAAAAAGAACATGTCATGTTTTGTCCCAGGTTTACAGTGAGAACGTGTTTTGCTTCCCAAACCGTCTTCAGATTAAAAGCTGATGAAAGTTTAAACGCTTCTGTTTGTGTCCTTCATCACCACAGGAGCAATAACATGGAGCTCTGCGGCATCTCTAATCAATTCCTTATGCTCTTCAAATTGCATCTGGAGATGCACGTGAGGACGCATGTTAATGACAGGAGCAAACAGCACAAAGCAGAGCCCGGGACGGGAAAATAAAAATAAAAAAGACACCTCATCCAACCGTCTCTCCCCTCGACGTGATTCTCTAACAGGACACTTCACCGTCAACCAGGGGAAGAAGTGAAAACATCAGGAAGATTCCAAAAAATAAAAGGAGTCCAGTCTGCTAAACACAAGGTTATTGATTTCAGTTAATTAGAAAGAGATGGTCAAAGAAGATAGACCACATGTGCAGCTCATCAGCTTAATGTGCATATAATAAGTCCATAATCTTCAGCCGTTAGGCTTTGGGCCTCTGGCGTGCTTGGGACGAACTCTGACCATAGAGGAATAAACCCCTAAACGCTGACGCTGGTTGGAGGTCAGACGTTAATAAAGCATCGCTCCAGGTGGAGAACAGGATGGAGGAAGGTAGCGAGAATGCAAAAAGAGATGACCATTCATGAATTTAAAGACAGAAATGATTGTGTTTGGCGGAGAAAAAGGAAGAAGGCAGCCTATTTAGCTATTGGTTCAAAGCAAAGGCCAAATTGATAATGGTGTGAAGCGTGATGTGACAACCCTGTGTACCAGTAAGTTAGTAGATCTCCCTTGTTGAAAACGCGCTAAAGCTTCACATGTGTACGTTTACACTTGATAAGATTTGGGGTTCCACAGGGTTCAATTTTTGAGCATCTTCTCTTCTAATTTAGCAGGGAAAAAAAAGGGGGGGGGGGGTTGATTATCCAGGAAAAATTAGTTTAAATTGTTTACACTTGATAGGATTTGGGGTTCCACAGGGCTCAGTTTTTGAGCATCGGCTCTTCTAATTAAGCAGAAAAAGTTGGGGGAAAAAGATGATTATCCAGGAAAAACTAGTTTAAAGTTGTACATATTCCTTAATATTTCCAACTGTTTTAAATAGTCATCTATGTAAAAAAAAAAAATAATAATAAACTGCTTTAAAGGGAATTAAAATAAAGCCACTTTTCCATGACTCAAATGCAAAAACGGAATACAAAAGGACAGAAACACTATTTATAATTATTAATACCCATGTAAAAAAAACTATACCAAATAATAGACAAAAAAATTACCTTCTTTTTTTTTAATTAGGAGTTTAGTTATTTAAACTCATAACTTCTTTGCAATATCAGTTTTGAGAATAATGACATAAATAAAAAAAAAAGCTTTTTATTTACCCATTTTTGACACGGTGTTGCTGGGTTATTAAGAATTGATTATGAACAAATTCTGCATTATTTCCTTACAGCAAGCAGTCATTAAAACAAAGAATAACAATAAATGAGTTATTCTCATCACAGTTATGTAAACTAATAAAAACATTTTCCCGCCAAAAGTGTTATGGGGCAGCCATTTAAAATGGACCGGTAAAAGACCCTTTACTCCCTCTAGTGGAATGATACGGTACTACATAGCAGAAAACATGGACCAAATGAGCTTTTAAGGAAAGTTTTAATCAAGCTAACGAGATAAGGACCCCAATTAATTGTCCAAATGGTTATATAGATGTAATGACTCTATAAACCTATAGGCAACGTTTGAAAAACACTTTTATTACCCCTCTGCAGATTCCAATAACCCTAAAAACAATAAAGAAGATTTGATTTTGCACAAATCTAAAGGTTTTCTCCAATGAGACCTGTTTCCGACGTGTCCTCTGTGACTTTGCACCTCACTTGGACGTCACTTTGGATAAAAGAGTTTCACAAATGATAAAGACAGTTTAAAGTCTGGATCACCTTTTTACAAATTTGCAAAAAAAAAATATTGAAAAAAACCTAACAGAAAGACAGCCAAGTGGACGGCTGAACCTCCAGACAGCTGTCATTTATTACATAATTAAGTAGGCAGGTTATTTAGCATGCCTGTCCAATATTTATTAATCTGTGCAAATTGCAGCATATGAGCACGTCCCTCTGAATCTCATCACGGGCGTCCAGTGAGCTGTGAAAAACGTCTCTTGTGCAGCTGTCCAGACTGTCAGAGAATCTCTGCTTTTCAACACAACATGAAAACGAATAAAAAAAACAGAACAGTTTTGGATCGTGGAGAGCAGGATTTAGAATAGGAACCCCAGAAAACAATATGGTCCTGAGGAGCCGGCTGGGTTAGAAAAAGAATCAATTAAAATCAAATTAATGTTTACTTTTGCATTAAATATAGAATTGATCCATCTCTAAGCGACAAACAGCTTTTTAGTTAGTTTTTCATGAAAACGTTTTTACTTTTTTAGTTGACATCATAGCTTCGGATGGAAATTCTAACTGAACTGAGTGAAATGGGAAGATGGGAGGGGGGGGGAAATGGCTCGATGGTGCTTCCAGCCTCAGATCACCCAGCTTTGCAACCTTTTTGTACAAAAGATGCAAGCTAAATCCAAAAATGAGCATAAAAAATATAGCTTCCCTGCACTTCCGCAGCTGGATTTGCAGAACCAGGATGCACATTTTGAAGGTTTGAGTGATGACATGGATCTTCTTTGGTGCTTAAAGACCCACTTCCATGAAAACGGTGTTTTTAAACATGCTTTTTTTTGTTCTTTTGATGATTTGAGTATTTCTTTCTTCAGATCTTTGTGAATCAGGATCAGGTGAAAACGTACAAATTACTTAATGCATCGGTGATGTTGGGTTGGGGGCATGAGGGGGCTGTAAGCTAGCTGGACAGCATGCAAACAGAGAGCTCTCAGTCGTGGGTGATGGGAAGAAGGGGTGGGGTTGCTCCAATGGCAACAGTTCTGCCCACAAATGCCAACATTTTGGCAAAATGAGTTAAATAAACACCAGAAAAATCAGATGACTTCAAAAAGTTTTTGCAGACGTGAAGCAGAGTTTGGTCCTTTCAGCTCAGTCGAGGCTAAAAAACGTGATGATGTTAAGAAATAAAAACCCTGCAAACATCAGTCAGGTGATGGAGGCCCTCCTGAATCCCACCACAGATGTTCAGCGGCAGCTTTTCCCATCCGCCCGCTTCTTCAGACTTCAGCAAAGTGCAGCTTCAATTCCCAGAATCACTGAATATCAGTTAAAAAGTAGGACAGAGCGGCTGTGTCGTCAGCTGCCAAATTAAGTGTTTCTATTAATGAACACGATGCAGAGAGAGAGCCAGAAAGGCTGCAGCCCTTCGGGGGGGGGGGGGGGGGGGGGGCCTTCAGCCAGAACGAATCCATAAATTTAGCAGAATTGATGCCCCCACCTCTGGTGATCAAATGAAGCTCAGACCTCCGTTCAAACGTGGAAGCGTCACTGTCTGATGTTGGCTTCAGGAGAGCTGGACCTCCTGTTTCCTACAGATTGCCCCCCCACCACCACCATGTTTCTGCCAACATTATAATGAGTGCAACGCTTCTAATCCTAACCTCTGGCTTCTTTGGCTGCACGGGCCTCAGCGTGGATGATGGTGGAGGACGCTTTGATCCGTTTCCTCCAGACGGTGTGCTGAGGAGAAAAACGTGAGGAGATCGCACGTGGAGACGACAACAAAGAGCTGTCAGACGCAGCGACAGGAAAGACACTTTTCATCGTTCAAGCACAGAGTCTGTCCTTTGTCGTCGCACTGAGATCTCTGCAAGGCTTAAGAGGAACTGAAGTTTCTCCCCAAAGATCTGCTGTGCTGCACAGGATTTGTTACCAGGATGAAGAAAGTGAAAACTCCATCAATATAAACAATCAATAAGCTCAGACAGTCTTTTGACAGAAAAAAAAAGCCTTTCTTCACCAAACTGTGATAACTAGAAGTCCCAGGACTGTTCAGGTCCAAAAGTCCTCTGAGCTCTGGAACTTTGGTCCACCTGGATTTGAGATCTTTAGTTTGGTTCAGTTAGTTTCTTAAGTGAACCCCGGTGCGGTTCAGGTAATGGTCTGAGTTAAAATGATCATAGGAGTTCTATAAATATGAGGTGCTGTTGAAACTGCAGGATTTTCTTGTTGACGTCTTCAGCTGCTTCGTGTTTTCTCCTGGACTGATGGGGCGATGAAGAGACGAAGAAGGGCGAGAGTAAAAAAAACGACATTTTTATCAATGAAAATGGTGTTTTTAACATGTTTTTTTGTAGCATTTTACTGCTGATGGAGGACATATATAAAGAAAATTAAGTCATTCTTTATTCAAATCGCTGTGAATCAGGAGCAGATTGTTTTTGTGACGTGGGAAATACACCCGGCAAACCACTTACAGACGACTAGATTCATGCGCGCCTTTGTTTTCCTCGTCTGAGCTGGAATCTGGAAACTGCACGGCTGGACAGCTCCAATATTCCTCGCCATTTTTGTTGCACCCGTACTGTTAGGATGGAAGGGCTGTAAGCTAGCGGGAGAAAGTGGCAACAGATGAACATTTTTCTCATTTTTTGCACCTTGAATTAAGTCGAGAAATCTTGGCTGAGAATTCTGCAGCCCGCCGTAAAACACAAACCAGGCGTTAGCATTCAAACAGGCCGCAGTCATTCTGCACAGATGAAGCCGACTGTCTCCACCCGGTAGCAGCTGCTCCGCCCGTCCAGCTCCGCTGTGGTCTCCTCAGCTGTTCGCCTCTTTCTTCTGAGTAAAAACACCTGAAATCCATCTTAGATGGTTTCAAGTTGTAAAGTTTTCATTCATTTCTTTGTTTTAATTTCCACAAAACAACAGAAACAGAAAATCTTCTACCTGGGAAATGAAGGGAACAGAAACTTAGTGTTCTGCCCTTCTTACATTTCTAGAAGAAAGCAAAAAAAAAAGAGTGAAAAGTGATCATATTTAGCCTAAATAAACAAAACAAAATGAACACATACATACATATCTGTTATATAGCATTGTAGCTGTCACAAAATAAAGTGTAATGCTCCAAATCAGAGCCAGTTGAGAGAATTTGTTCGATTGAACAGTCTGAATGTGATGTCAAACATCATTATATACATGTAATAACGGCGCCGCCTCAAGACATTAGGAGGAAAATGGACAGTTGTACATCAGTCTCTGCTGAACTCTTTCTACTGTTGAAAAGGCGTTATGCAGACGTAGACAAGGAGTTTGACGCTGAAGCTGATACGTTCCCCCCCCCCTGCTGCTCAGCTGTACTCCCTCTGGAGGTCGCCCTTCCTTCTCTGCCCGTTTTTTCCCCCCACGGCTGTTTCACATTATACTTTGATTTGGTTCCTTTTAAGGTTTCTGTTCCTGTCTGTGTTTGCCGCAGCGTCATTTTTGGATGTTCACTTTGTGGCTTTGCGCTTTGGCATTAAATAGCCTTCATAGTTCCTTCAGCCTCCTTGTCCTTCCTGCATCTGGGTTAACCCCCCCTTGGCTTCCCGTAACAGAACCAGTAAAAGAATCATTTCAGAAGTTGCTCCAAAGACAGGATGCAAAGTCGATATATTGCTCAACGGTATCAAGAGCAGAAAAGAGTCAGCATGATTTAAGTTCTCAAAGCAGTCATGTAACAGCAAAAAGGGCTGAAATTAATCGGGAAATTGAAATTTCCGCGCAGACACGGCCGATAGAACAGTGGCACAGTTTCTTGCAACATCAAGTTCCTCCGAGTGCAGCTCCACTTTCTTTTCCAGCCACAAGAAACGTTCAGGTTTCCCAGAAAGTTTCAGTTCCCCAAACTAGTGACATTCAGATCCCAGGCTGACAATGACGAGACTTCCAGCTGCAGAACCGTTTGTGTTTAGTGGAGATCCTCTTAAGTTTGTAGAGTGGAGAACATGTTTCAAGGCTCTTATAGAAAGTGGTTGTGTAAGTTCAGCACATAGACTGTTCTATTTGAAAAAATACACAAGTGGAGAAGCTCTTACTGTGTTGGAGGGAACGTTCTATCGCAGTGATGAGGAAGCCTACGTTCAGGCTTGTGGGGCCTTGAATAAGCGATATGGCCATCCTTTTGTAATTCAGAGAGCATTCAGAGGAAAACTAAGCAGCTGGCCAAAGATTGTGTCAAAAGAGTCGCTTGAATGAGAGAGTTCAGGGATTTTCTCATTTCGTGTAAAAATGAGATGCCCTATGTGCAAGGTCTCAAGATTTTGGATGACTGTGAGGAAAATCAAAAAACACTCCTGAAACCTCCTGTCTGGGTGACTGCTCGATGGAATAGATATGTCACTAAAACGTTGGATGAGGAAAAGGAATATCCTGGATTTGTTGAGTTTGCGGCAAAAGAAGCGCAAATAGCGTGCAATCCAGTCTCATCTTTGTTTGCATTAAAAAAACTTGAGAACCCAGTCAAAGAGCAAAAACGCGTTAAGGCAAGTGCCTTGATTACAACAAAGACAATCAAAAACGCAAGGACCTGTGATGCAGTGCAGAGTAACAAATCAAATCCTGACACCTTTCCAGCTCGAAACAAGAGTCGGATTGAATGTATTTGTCATGATCGGACTACTGAGGAGACCCAGATGCTGGAACCCGGAAGAACACAGGAGACAAGGTAAAGTCAGGAGATTTAATCAGAGCTGCGGTGTGGATTGTGGATGAAGGAAACCACTGGGAGCGAGGCGGAGCACCGAGGACGGTGTGAGCAGCTTGAGACGAGGTGGGATGCTGAGGACGGCGTGGACAGCCTGTGACGAGCGGGAGCGCCGAGGACGGCGTGGACAGCCTGTGACGAGGTGGAACGCCGAGGACGGCGTGGACAGCCTGTGACGAGGTGGGACGCCGAGGACGGCGTGGACAGCCTGTGACGAGGTGGGACGCCGAGGACGGCGTAGACAGCCTGTGACGAGGTGGAACGCCGAGGACGGCGTGGACAGCCTGTGACGAGGTGGGACGCCGAGGACGGTGTGGACAGCCTGTGACAAGGGGGAGCGCCGAGGACGGCGTGGACAGCCTGTGACGAGGTGGGACGCTGAGGACGGCGTGGACAGCCTGTGACAAGCGGGAGCGCCGAGAATGGCAGGGACAGCCTGTGACAAGCGGGAGCGCCGAAGACGGCGTAGACAGCCTGTGACGAGGTGGAGCACCGAGAATGGCGGGGACACTGTGACGAGGTGGGACGCCGAGGACGGCGTGGACAGCCTGTGACAAGCGGGAGCGCCGAGAATGGCAGGGACAGCCTGTGACAAGCGGGAGCGCCGAAGACGGCGTGGACAGCCTGTGACGAGGGGGAGCGCCAAGGACGGCGTGGACAGGAACGAGGCGAGGAACCAGCGTGACCAATGAGGAGAAAGACTGGAGTGAGTATAACGGACTGGCGTAGTATGTTGGGAAGGATCTCCTTAAGAAGGTCTGCCAGGTGATGAGGTGATGAAGATCAGCTGGTTCCAATGAAAGAGCAGGGAGGGGGGAGGAACCGTGACAGTATTTGCTTTAAGGAAAGGCACTTTATCAACAAATGTGAAAAATTCGCAGCAATTTCACTTCAAGAAAAGAAAAGGTTTGTTATTGAAAACAACGTGTGTTTTGGTTGTCTCAGAGTTGGACACATGTCAAGGAACTGCCGCCAGAAAGCCAACTGTGATATTTGCAGGAAAACCCACTCCACGTCATGAAGATCATCCTAAAGTGGACAAATGTGAGACGCAGTTGGCAGAGGAAAATGCATCAGCAGTGTCTGACAATGTGAAAGTGGACCACAGGGATCACACGTCAATGATTGTTCCTGTCTGGCTATCATGCACAAAAGCTAATGAACAAGAGACCTTGGTTTACGCTTTGCTAGACACACAGAGCAGCAATACATTCATTGACAAAGACATTCGGACAAGCTCAAAGCAGACTCTGAACCTGTGAAGTTAAAACTTACAACAATGACAGACAAAGGTTCAATCATACCAAGTTACCGAGTAAGTGGATCAAAAGTAAGAGGGTACTACTCACAGGAGTACATAGAACTACCCCCCGCATATACTCGTGAGTACATTCCGCTTGAACAAAACAGTGTACCCACTTGTGAAACAGCAGAAGCATGGCCTCACTTGCAGAGTATTGCAAAAGAAATACCCAATCTGATGGATTGTCCTGCAGCACTTCTGATTGGTTATGATTGTGCAGGAGCTCTAAAACCAAGAAAAGTAATCCCAGGCAACGACTATGACCCCCATGCAGTGAAAACAGACTTAGGATGGAGTATAGTGGGATCCATGAAGCCTTGGACAAGTGCTATGGATGTAACTGGAACATGCCATCATATTACTGTGAAAGAGCTGCCATCCATCACACCTTCTTCGGTCATTAAAGTGTTGGAAACAGATTTTATGGACACAAATCCTTCAGAAGGAAACATATCTCAGGAAGACTTCCAGTTTCTGCAGTTCCTGAATGAAAACATTCACTACAACAGCGAAGACCATTTGGGAATGCCTTCACCTTTCAAAGAGCGCCCTCAACTTCCAAACAATAAACAGCTTGCAACACTGCACTTGAAACATCTAAAAGGAAAGATGCAAAGAAATCCAAAATACAAAGAAGACTATGTGAGATTCATGGCCAGTGTGTTTGAGGATGGTGATGCAGAAGAAGCAGACAGCACATCTCAGGATGGTAACACATGGTATATTCCTCACCACGGAGTTTATCATCCAAGAAAACCAGAGAAAATCAGAGTTGTGTTTGACTGTGCTGCTGAAAGTGAGGGCACCTCTCTAAATGATCATCTGCTGACTGGCCCAGACCTAACTAATACTCTCATAGGAGTTCTTTGCAGGTTCCGCCAACACCAAGTTGCAATCAGTTGTGATGTGGAGAAGATATTCCATCGTTTTCATGTTTGCCCCAAAGACAGACACTTTCTAAGATTTATGTGGTGGCAGGATGGAAATATTGATAGTGAACCAAAAGACTATCGCATGCGAGTTCATATTTTTGGAGCGTCATCTTCGCCAGGATGTGCAAACTATGGCCTGAAGTTTCTTGCTCAAGAACACGAGAAGGACTACCCCGAAGCAGCCAGCTTTATTCACAAAAACTTCTATGTGGATGACGGTCTCATCAGTCTTGATTCAATCCAAAAGGCAAAACAGCTAGTCAGTGAAGCACAAGACATTTGCAAAAAGGGAAAGATGCGTTTACACAAATTCATGTGCAACAAGAAAGAGGTCCTGGATGCCAAACCAGTGTCTGAGCGTGCGTGTAATGACAAAGACGTAAGTCTGAACTACTCTGAACTTCCAATGCAAAGTGTTCTCGGAGTCAAATGGAATGTGGAAACGGATACGTTTTCGTTCAGTGTCAATCTCAAAGAAAAGCAAAACACACGGAGAGGAATCCTGTCAACTGCAGCAAGGGTGTATGATCCACTAGGATTTCTTTCTCCCTTCATACTAACGGGAAAGCAAGTTCTTCAAGAAATGTGTAAACGCGGAGTCGGATGGGATGAACTCCTCCCACCTGCATTGGAGACCAAATGGAAAGCGTGGCTTGGGGATCTGGAAAACCTTCCAAAGGTTCAAATAAAAAGATGTCTCATCCCTGAAGACATTGGTGCAATCCAGAAAATAGAGTTGCATCATTTTTCAGATGCCAGCAGTAACGGCTACGGGCAGTGTTCATATGTAAGGGTTGTGTCAAGTGACAAAGTACACTGTGCCCTGGTTATGGCAAAGGCAAGAGTAGCGCCCACAAGAGTAGTGACAATACCACGTCTGGAACTGACAGCTGCTGCAGTCTCTGCAGGAGTAAGTAATCTTCTCCGAACAGAGCTTGAGCTGAAAATAGACCAAGAGTTTTTCTGGACAGATTCCCAGGTGGTACTAGGGTACATAAAAAATGAAGCGTGTCGCTTTCATGTTTTTGTTGCCAATCGAAGGGCAGAAAATCAGAAACCTCACAGACGCAAACCAGTGGTTTTACATTGAGACAGACCAAAATCCAGCAGATCATGCATCTAGAGGACTCAAGGTGGCGGAGCTTACTGAATCAAACTGGATCACTGGACCTAGTTTTCTATGGGAACAAACATTTGTCACGAAACACCATTCTCCAGAGCTTTTAGTAGGTGGCCCTGAGGTAAAAGTTCTGAAAACACAAGCACAGCAGAGGGTCAGTTTTCTCGAGAGATTCTCTGACTGGGATACGGTGAGATTTGGGAGAAATGGGCTTGAAGCAAGTGTCTTTTCTTGAACGCCCAGTTCAAAACCTTGTAGTTTTAGTACATGAGTAAGTTAAGTTAAAAATAAAGGGTAACGGTTTAAGGTTCTTTATATTGTTATTTTTGAAAATTACAAGATTTTACATGTGTACATATAAATCTTATGTAATTTTGGTGGCAGTGTAGCTGTCACAAAACATGTTTTCTTTTTTTTACGTTTTCAAAATTGACTGTGCATGCGTTGTCCATGTGTTTGGTGATGAAGAGTCCGATGGGGCAGCATTAGCGTCATAAGAAAGAAAGCAGAGAACAAGCCGGAAGAAGACGGAACAGAGCACGGTGCAAAGACTTTCAAATGGAAAAGCAACTCCTTAAAATTTGATCAGAGGGCACACGGTAATATTGTTTCATCATATCGTAATTTTTATAAATCTTTATGTATACGTGTCTTCTGAAAAGTGTAATTTGTTTTCTTTAGTTTTTCACGGTGATTCGTTTGGTGACGTGAAAATAAACAACCAAAAGATCAGCAGTCGGAGCGTGGCTTTTTCCTGATCATATTGAAAAACTTAAGGAGCAGCTACTGTGAAAAACGTGACCTGTCGGTTCCACGAGGGAAGCTAGCGGGAGTCGTCCTTGGTGCCATTGGAAAAGGCCTGCAGCAGCTAGGGAGCTGAAGAAGAGCACAGCCACATCAATGGAGACGAAAATGGACTGAACTTCTCAGCACAGTGCATTCTATGCCTAACAGGTCAGACTGTATCATTAGAGTTGGTTAGAAAAAGAAAAAGGGGAAAAAGAAAAATGTTACTGATGTTCTAAGTTACTTGTTATTAGTTTGTTACTTGATGCCTTTTGAATTTTGTTATTGTTGAACATTTAAAGATAGTGATTTGTCAATACTGTTCTGATAATGACTACTGAAACTTGTGAATTAGAGGTAATAATGAATGCGTTACAGTCTGAAAAGGCTGAACTAGAAGGAAAGTTAAACAGTGTGTCACGGTACCCCCAGCCGGCTCCTCCTCATCATCAGGTCCACCTGCTGACACCAGCTGTGCCTCGTCATCCTCATCAGCGGCTGGACTCTTAAGGAGAACCAGGACCTGTACTCGACGCTAGTTCGTTGTACTCCACGGTGCTTCTTCTGGCCGACTCATGTATTGTCTCGCTCTGGTTTACGCTACAACGTCTAATACCCTGTTTTGTCTGTTGCTCAGGATCTCGCTCACGTCTGGAACACTTGGACTGAACTCAGCTCTCGCTGATTCCTGTCTCGACGTCCCTCTGGCTCCTCTTTGGATCACGGTGTTCGCCCTCAAGAACCTCCAACCATCTTCTACGCATACTGCCCTGAAAATCCTGTTCTTCACATTAAAACTTCTTATACTTACCAATTGCCTGCCGAGTATCCTTCCGGGTTCCAGCATCTGGGTCTACCTCAGTCCGCTAGCCATGACACAGTGTTTACCTTGACGAGTCAGAAAAGGAACAAATTGGGGTACGCATAGGAGAGATTTGTGCAGACCTGGAAATACACAACATCGAAATACAACCGTTTGACTCAACAGATGTTTGAGTTGAAGAGAGAGAGAAAAGCTTTTTGTCATGCAGTACAAGGCAGAAATTCAGTTGACATGATCTAAACTTAAAGTGCAATGGCAAGGCAAGGCAGGTTTATTTGTGTAGCACAATTCGTACAAAAAGTAATTCAAGGTGCTTCACAAAACAGAAAAATGCATTAAAATCACAATACATCATAGAAAAAATCAACGTAAAATTTACTTTAAAAGAAAAGAAAAAAAATAGAAAATTGATGTAAAAAGAAAGGAAGGACAGAAAAGTGCAAATAGGCCTGTCTTACGACTTCAGGGAGGCTGTTCCAGATTTTAGCTGCAGAATATTGAAACGCTGATTCCCCTTGTTTAGTTCTGACTCTGGGAATCAACAGGAGGCCGGACCCTGAGGTCCTCAGAGTGCGAGATGGTTCATATGGCACTAGCATCTCAGACATTAGGAGGAAAATGGACAGTTGTACATCAGTCTCTGCTGAACTCATTCTACTGTTGAAAAGGCGTTATGCAGACGTAGACAAGGACTTTGACGCTGAAGCAGTAAAAGAATCATTTCAGAAGTTCCTCCAAAGACAGGATGCAAAGTCGATATATGGCTCAACGGCATCAAGAGCAGAAAAGAGTCAGCATGATTTAAGTTCTCAAAGCAGTCATGTAACAGCAAAAAGGGCAGAAGCTGCTGCACGCTTAGCAGCAAAAAGGGCTGAAGTTAATCGAGAAATTGAAATTTCCGCGCAGACACGGCCGTTAGAACAGTGGCACAGTTTCTTGCAACATCAAGTTCCTCCGAGTGCAGCTCCACTTTCTTTTCCAGCCACAAGAAACGTTCAGGTTTCCCAGAAAGTTTCAGTTCCCCAAACTAGTGACATTCAGATCCCAGGCTGACAATGACGAGACTTCCAGCTGCAGAACCGTTTGTGTTTAGTGGAGATCCTCTGAACCTAACATTAACATTTTTTTTCGGTTTCCGGGTTACAGGCAGGGCGCGTGGAGTGTCACTCTGCGGATACAACTATCTTAAATTACTTAAAAAAAAAAGTTGATTACTTAACGGTGCGACGAAAATGGCGAGCAGTGTCTGAGTTATTTAGCCTTACGGTTCTAAAGCGGGATGCCAGGTTGGACGAGGAAAAGATGGAGCTAGTTGCCTACAAGTGGATGCATCAGAATGGAGCGAAATGCAGGACTGCTTGTGGTTCCTAGAATTAGTCAAAGTACAGTTGGAGGTAGAGCGTTTAGCCACCAAGCCCCCGTTTTATGGAATAAACTCCCAGCTCATGGAAGAGAGGCAGATTCAATTTCTACATTCAAAGTTAGACTGAAAACATTCCTCTGTGGACAGGATTATTGTCAGACTAGTTAGTATTCAGAGATTATTTAACTTAATGTTAATGCATTTAAATTAAACTTAATAACAATAACTGTTTGTTTTTAGGCTGCTAGAAGTTGAAGCTGGGGTAACTATGGTGCACTGGGGCTCTGTCCTCTTTTCTCATCTACCTCTACACTTCCTCTCTTCTCCTTCTTCTATTCTTGATCATCCTTTATCATTTAGTTCTCCATGCCTCTGTTTGGTGCAGTACGATTCATGTATTGTCCCTTTTTCCCTCTCCCCTCCTGGGGAGTGGGAGTGCTTCCAGATTCCAGTTGGTTCATCCATGCTCCTGTTCCTGACTGTGTACCTCGTCTCTGCTCCTGCTCCTACACCTGGCTGAGGTTCCTGTCTCCGGCTCGACTCGCGCCCCTGACTGTCCCCCCAACCCCGGCTGGATGAAGCTCGTCTGCTGGACTTTGTATATGTAGTTGTAGAGTTAGATAAGTTAATTCTTCTCTAAGAGTTCTGGTAAATCGCCTGTCCGTCCTGGGGGAGGATCCCTCCTTCATGTGGGCACCCCTGAGGTTTCTTCATTTTTTTCCGGAATCCGGTTTTTTAGGAGTTTTTCCTTACCGCGAAGGGGGGTCTAAGGGCAGGGATGCCAGTATAGCTTAGTCAGTTTGTTAGTTTATTTTAGTATTTACCTATTGAACTCTTTGTATTCGTGATCCTTTTGAGTTCATGTTTTACTTCAAAGCCCATCGAGACGACTGTTGTGATTTTGGGCTATACAAATAAAATTGAATTGAATTGAGCGGAGCAGGGAGCTGGTGCCCCCCACCCCCCCAGCGTATTTTCTGTGTATTAAATAGGATATTTTTCAAACTGCATTTTTTTTGTCTGCTCTTGACTCCCAACAATTTTGACAAAGAAATAACGCAATTTAATTTTTTTTTTTTTTAATCTAACCTTTTTTTACCCGGGAAATGTCCCACTGAGAATAAAGAATCTCTTTTTCAAGGGATTTCTGGCTATAGGAGGAAAACAATAAAAACATGTAACATTTAAAATATAACATGAACAAAAATGAGAGTTGATGTAAAGCAGGTACAGTTAAAAGTGGCTTTCTCCTCCATTCTCAGCCTGGATTTAAACGTATTCAGAGGAATGAGTTCTTTTACTTTCCAGCGTTTTGTAGACTGTTCCCAGGTCAGTACGGGCAAATGGAACGGCGAGCAACAGACGGTCATTGGAACGCAGTCCGTGTGATTCTACAGTCCTCTGCTTGATCAAGCTGCAAATGTAGGAAGGTAAAAGATCAAAAAGAGATGTGTAAATAAAAATGATGAGTCGAGGCCTTACAGTTTGTTACAAACCTCAAAGCGGCGTGAGACACAGAACCAACTCAAACATTGAGCTGTAGCATTCATATATATGAAAAGGTCTCCATAATCTAAGATGGATAAAAAAGTCGCCTTTAATCCCCCCCAAAAAACAACACTTGTTTTGGAATAAAAAATCCCAGTTTCAGATTTAGTTTCTCAATGTGGGGCTTGAATAAGAGTTCATCATCAATCAAGATTCCCGGATATTTGTACACATGAACCACCTCCAGTTCATTTCCCTCCAGAGTAAAAAACTGTAGGAAAAACTTGTGGTGTTTTTCTAGAGCTTGAACACTAATATTAATCTGGTTTTGTCCGCATTAACCGTTTAGCGGGAGAAATGTGTGCCGTACACAGTGTCAAAACCCTTTTGCAGATATTTAACAGCAGTGGCCGGGGGATGGGTAAAGCAAGAAATAATTGTGTCATCGGCATAAAAACTCATATTTGCATCAGACACACTGAGACCTATATCATTGATATACATTACAAATAGAAGGGGTCCTAATACAGAACCCTGTGGCACCCCCTTGTGTACATTTAAGAATGCAGAGCACAAGCTGTCACGTCTAACACATTGGGCTCTGTTACTAAAGTATTTAGACTACGTGATCTGAAAGACCAAAACTGATGAGCCGTTGTTTTAACACAATGTGGTCCACAGTGTCCAACGCCTTTGACGGATCAATAGGGAGCGCAGCACTGACTCACAAGAAGGATGAATTTGTCTTTCTTGAAGGACAAAAAAAAAAGAATTTGAGATGAATTTTCTGTATATATGTCGTCCATCATCAGAAAAATGCCACGTTAAAAACATCAGAGCGGCTCCTTCGATTCCCACATGGATCCAGCTTCTTCCTGCAAAATCATGAACTCTGACCTAGAGTCACAGAAGGCCTGCAGGTGATGTCATGCCCTTTAGAGAAACCCTTCAAAGTCAGGCTTCATTTGAATGATATTAGCTGCAGTCACTAGAAATGGCGTGATGGTTCACTTGGCAGGAGTCAGCGCAAACCACCAGAAACTGGCGCCCAGAAGCATCAAGGCGTGGGCGAGCTTGTTTTGCGAACCGGCTGCAGGCAGCAGGGTCGCATGCTCCCCGTCTGCTTTCAGCTGACGCTCCGAACTCCGCCGCCCACGCCGCACACAGACCCCTCTGAGTTTTCCACGCGGGAAGGTCACGAGGATCACGGCCTCGTGACCTTCCCAGGTTCAAGTGTGCCTGCTTTTATTTCTGAAATAGGTTTGTTTTTGTTGTTGTTGTTTCTTTTGCCCAGGTGGAAGTGACCTGGTCCTCCTGGTCTGAACATCCTCAAGTCATGGTTCAATAAACACAAACGACTTCTCCATTTCGGACTCTGCTGCAGCTTTGCCTCATTTTCTTGCTTCGTTCAGCTTGTTGAAGCGTGAAAAACAGGAATGAAGAAGTTGGAGCGTGTCAGCAGATCAACAACAGAAGCTTTGGCTGAAGGGCAGCTGCTCCTCTCTGTAACAGGTGGCCTTCAGTCCTCCGAGGCGAGCCACAGCGGAAAAGTTTGAGATTTCTCCTGCTTTTTGAGGACTTGAGCCTCCTCTGAGTCATCCGACAAACCCCCTCCCCTTAACTTGAACTTCTTCATATCTTCAAGTTGATGTTAACAACGACAGAAACGGACGAAACGCGGAGCAGACGGCCCTGCAGCTGTTGCTGCAGCTCAGGCACACCCAGACATGTGGGAGGACAGTCGACATGTTCGCCTGCTGCTCTGCTGCAGCTGCAACCCCACCGCTCCAACGTAATTAAATCTGAATAGTTACTAAAACACTCAGGGATGATGCACTTGAGTCTGGAACGAATATATGATGCGCCTCAGTTCTCCTTTCTGTTTCCGAGTGTGAAAACAGCTTCAGGTTAAAAGTGGATTTTCTTTTTTTTTTTGTAAAAATGTATTCAAGTACATAAAGTTATCATTGTTTTTATTATAGTTTGTTTTGGTGCTTCTACTTTGAAAGGAAAAGAAAGGAAGGAAAAACGTTCAGTTTTGGTATGAAAGAAGATAAAATACAGATTTTTGTTATTGGGCTTTAGTGTCCACATTATATATTTAAATGACAACCGTTTTAAGTTTTCAATCTGGATTAAAAATGTCATATATGAAGTAAAATATTTGTTGAAAATTTGGAAAAAAAAATGTTCAAATTTAGAACTGAATTTTTAGAAAATAAAAGACACTTCAAGAAACGTGTTTTATAGGTGCTGTTGGAACAAAATCGGATTTAAAAAGTTTTTCAATTTTAGCATACGAATGTATGTGACTCGATTTTTACTTGAAATTTGAGTTTTTGGTATTTTTCTTACCTCCAATGCACTTTTCTTTTTTTTATTTAAAGAACATGTTCCTATTTGAAGGTTTTTGGACTTTTTTGTCTGTTCTTGCAGGCGCGCGTCTCGCTTTGAAACCAC
Source organism: Oryzias curvinotus (assembly GCA_023969325.1). Lineage (NCBI taxonomy): Eukaryota > Metazoa > Chordata > Actinopteri > Beloniformes > Adrianichthyidae > Oryzias > Oryzias curvinotus. The sequence goes on along the minus strand of CM043707.1, from coordinate 9,571,468 downwards.
CTATAGGACCGGGTCCTGTTCTAAACCCACAGGACCTGGACTAGTCAAACCTGGATTCATTTATGATTTAGATGGTAAAGAACACATTACACGCAGCCTCTGATTTGTGAATTCTTCCTCTGATTTGCGAAAACGTGAAATAGGATCATTTTATCGCATTTTACGCACAGACACCACCTAAGTCCAGGTCCTACTGAAAGCCCGCTGGACCTGGACTCCTCAAACCGGGACTGAATCACGCATTAGATAGTAAAGAATACGTTAAACACAGTTGGAGGACCAATGTGCGTGAAGGACCCGCGTCAGGGAGGCGTTCCCGCACACTTTCCTGTCCAGCTGGCGGTGCAGTGCGCGCTGCGGACGCGGCGCTGCGCTCTCGCCGCTCACCCCGCCCTCCCCTCCTCCTCCCTCTCTCCCTCCCTCCCTCCATCCCCGCCTCAACCGAACAAACCCGCACGGCAGGAGCGGAGGGCGCTCATTCTGGTCCGTGACGGCGGCCAATGCTCGCCTCCTCCCCGCCTGACGTCTCTCCGACCTCCAAGGTTTGCGCCTCGGCTCGTCCGCCGCGCCGTGCCGCGCCGTGCCGCCGCCTGCCCCTCCTGCTCCTCCTCCGCCGCTGTACCGGCTCCGCTGGGGCGGTCCGGTGGCTCCATCCCTGCACTCACGCGCCCGGACGGTCCCCGGATGCTGGAGGAATTATCGCAGAGTTGGGAACAAGTGTGAGGAGAGACGCCGAGGCTCGGGATCCGGATCCGGTCCGCGCAGGGAGGGCGAGATGATGGGGGGGGCGTCCCTGTGTCTCCCCATTGTTGTTTTACTCATGCAATGTAAGTGGAACCTGCAGGAACTCTTTTTTTTTTCCTCAGGCAGAAAAGTGAGATGGAGCCAACACAAGTTGGCCCTGGAGTGGTTTGGTCAGGGGTCCCCCCTCCCATGGGGGGGTGAGGGGGTGAGGCTGGGTCTGTTTTGGCAGGGAAGCTGGTAAATCTGCACAGGAGATCAGAGGATTGGACTCCAACCAGAAACTCCAAACTGGTCGTCCAGGTTGCTGCTGCGTTTGGACTTGAAGGCCAAAAACAAAAACAAAAAAAGAGCAGAGATGAATTTTTCAGTAGTAGCATGACAGACACCACCCACCCCCCCACCCCCCACCTCCCAGTGATTATTCTGCATGTGACATTCATGAAAAGGGAAAGCGATGGGAGCGCAGTTTGGAGTTCAGTGAAGCAGCAGCAGCGCTGACGGGAATGCGAGGAGACAGTGAGAGTGAGTGACGCATATTTTACTGTTGTCCGCGTTTTACCCACCTGTCAGGCCGCCACGGGCCAGAGGTGTGTGCGCAGGAGGCGGGAACACCTCTGGCCCTCAGCTTAGGGTCAACAAGACACAGGACTGCGTTTAGAACGTCCTGTTTAGTCTCTGCGTTTTGGGAGGAAGGGGGGCTATAGGTCAACGTTAGATCCTTTTGGTTTGATTTGGTATCTTTAGTTTGTTTGTTTGTTTTCACCAATCCCTGCTCTACTTGATCCCTTGGATCACCTGACACCGAGCACCTTCGTGGGTTTTTTTTCTCCATCTGTGACGAACTGTTGACCTCAAAGACCAAAAGAAAATGTTGGTTCCTGTTTAGTCTCCGTTTTTTCTGGGTTATAGGTCAACGCTAGATCCTTTGGGTTTGGTTTGGTGACATCTAGATCCTCTAAGATCTTTGGGTTTTTTGTCCATCCCTGCTCTACTTGATCACCTGAAATCACCTGAGACCAAACACCTTTGTGGGGGTTTTTTTCCCTCCAAACTGTACCTTCAAAACCCACAGGAACTGTTGGTTTTGGGGTGGATCCTCATCCAAAACCACCAGGAGATTCTGTATTTGAAGGAGGTCAAAGGTCAACATTGGATCCTTTTGGTTTGGCGGCTTCTAGATCCGTTCTTCATCACCTGAGACTGATACCCCCCCCACCCCTCACCCCACCACCACCACCACCACAACCGTCTGTGAAAAACTGCATTTTTGTTGACCTTCAAAACTACAGGAAATGTTGGTTTTGGGTGGGTCCCAATGGGTGGCCCCCCCATATCAAACCCCCGCACACACACACACACGCAGTACCAGCCCGAGGCAGCTGTTGCTCCCCGTGCTGCAGTCTTACAGACCAGGCTTTGTTCTGAACCCTCTCCAACTCCTGTTTTTGTCCGCGGCCTTCAAACCTGCGTTATCTGCATCGCACAGCCGGGCTGGAGATTTCCTCTGGGTCCGCCCCCCCTCCCCTCATTTCATTTGCTCCCTATTAATTTGAATAAGTACCTTCATTGTGATGGCGGCGTGCCGTTGACCTCGGCGACACCCACCCAACGCTGCACTTGCACGTTCGAACCGAGAGGCAAAGCGCGCCACCCGCCTGGTTTCCTCTCAGGCAAAGACGAGTCAGAGCCGTTGTGGCGTCGGCTTGATGTTAGTGGCGTACAGTAAGTGTGTGTGTCTTTGTGTGTCTGAGGCTATAGTTAGACGTGCCTGTGCTTCAAAGACACAACAGGCTCACACTGAGGCAGGAAGCCTTTTAATTAGCATAGTGGCCGTATCTGATGCTATATCGGAGGACCACCAGAGACCTGCTGCCGTGACGCCCATGAATAACTTAGCTCGACCTATATGAACCAGCTCCCTGCGCCGTATGGTTTCCAGCAGCTGGAGCGATAAGTTGGATCCAGATTCGCTTTGAGGCGACAAAACGGACTCGTCTCCTCGGCCGTTTCATGCGTCTGAGCTATTTCAGTTCAGGTGCCGGCTCTGCTAATTACGGCGGCTTCTCAGATGTGACTGGTGATTGTTTTTCCTCGGATGGAGTCAACTCCGTCTGCAGGATCGCCGCGATGCTGCTGAAAAAAAAAAGCTCATTACTGGCGCATCTGCGGCCTTTGAAGCTGATAGTCTGGCGCTTATAAATCTAATTTTGGAAGCCAGATCTGCCGTTTGTGGTCTGCATGAGTCAGAATGTGTACTTCCGGAGAAGCACAATTGTTTATTATCTAACACTTTTTTTTCCCCATGGCAATACTTCATAAATTGTTACTAGTAAACATGCTTGTGGATAAAACTCACCTTGAGGGACAGATATGGATAAAAGGTTACAGTCTGAGTTCAGTATTCGCTGAAAACAAATCCATTTCCTGGAAAAAAAAAAGGCAATGCCATGTGGGATTGGTTGCGTGTAGCGAAGCTCTGAACTGTGCTTTGAGTAATCCAGGTAATGAAAAGTGAACAGCGTACCCAAGCGTGAGTC